>CAIGRT010041015.1:0-18355 GCA_903798405.1 Fraxinus platypoda | reverse complement strand
GTGACCATTTGTGAAATTAACCCCTCAAAAAATACTCACCCCATCAATCATCCTCGTCGTGGAACGTGACTAATGAAAATGTCGTAAAAAAATGTTATAAAAAAATTACAATTCAACTAAATCATTTTTTCGTCACTCATCCAACCGTGGTCAAATATACTCATTGAACTTTAAAATATTTCTCAATTGTCACTCGTCATCCATCACCCACCATATGATAGACTTGTTTGGGAAGGATTAAAATCCAATTAAAATTTAAAATATAGCCGTTATTGGGTCTCACTCATCTAATAAAAGTCAACTCCAACATCTATATTTTCAATTTTAACCTGATTTTAATCCCTCCCAAACAAACTCCGTGTTCCATTTGTTGCTTATTTATCATACGAAAATTCCACATGGCAAGTTACAATCGTTAAAAAAATTGCAACTCAATCAAATCATCAACTCACCAAAATCATCGTATATGAAATGCGACTTCCACGACCCCATAAACTTCTTTAAAACCCAATAAAGCATGATCAATTTAAGCCCTAAAAAAAATCATAGCTCCCAATTCACTCATCTCATCCACATACAGCTAAATTGTGTATTAAAACAGAACCGATTGTTGAGAATGATGCGAGAAACTGCTACTTATAAAGTTATATGCCCGGATTGTATAATTTACTCGACGTCTCTCTCATCCCAAATCTCCTATTTTTGCAGACGTGTATCCAACTATTTGAGGAATGAAAGATCATCGAACTCCGATAGTTAGCATACCGCTAGAATACCTTCTGGGCCGTGATCTTGCTTGCTGTTCTTTGTTCATTAATTTGGTCGGAGTTCAATGGCATTTCCTTTCTCAAATTGTTGATTACACGCCCGTAAAAATAGAAGATTGGAATAAGAGAGACGTCGAGCATATGGTACAATTGGGAGATATAACTTTATGAGTAATAGCTTCTTACATCCTTTTTAACAATTTTCTCTTTTATTACACAATTTAGCTGTACGTATGTGAGATGAGTGAATTGGAGGCTAGTTTTTTTTAGAGCTGAAAATGGGAATGCTTTATTAGGTCTTAGAAAAGTTTATGGGGTCGTGGAAGTCACTTTTCACGTATGGTGATTTTGGAGAGTTGATGGTTTGAGGGATTTGTAATTTTTTTAACGATTGTAACTTGCCACATGGGATTTTCATACGATACATTAGCAACGAAGTGATCAAAATATGGCGAATGATTGATGAGGTGAAATATCTCAAAGATGAGTGATCACTTAAAAGCATTTTGAAGTTTAATGAGTAAAGTGTGATCAATTGTAAGTTGGATGAGTAATAAAATAATGGTTTAATCGAATTGTAATTCTTTTAACAATCAAATATTGTCATGTGAGATTTTCGTTAGCCGCATTAGTGAATAATGTAACAAATTTTCAAGAGTGTCAAATCGAGTGTAAGTGAGCAAAGTTCAATGAGCACTATGAAACACTTTGAAATTTAGTGAGTAAATCGTGACTTTGGTATAAATTAAATGATTATTGAAATAATTAACTAACTCTACACAAAAAAAATGAAACATTTCAACTAATTTTCTTTTTATAACCTTTACACGAAAAAAATTACTTATTTCACTTAAAAAGGCAAAAAAGAAGTGCAAAAATAGTTTCGAGGTAAAAAAATTTGGATTTGATTAGTTAAGCTTGTCAAATAGTAAAAATTAGCTCTGAAAATATATTCAATTAATTTATTTCTATTGCTTTTATATGAAAAAAAGTTATGTATTTTAAAAGCAATTATTCCTTTATTATCAAAATAAATATTTTACTTAATTTTAACTTTATTCACATAGTAAACTAGTTATTTTAGAATTTAATCATTTATTTATAAGTAACTTTTTAAATTAAGGCCAAACACGTTTTCGTGGTTCTCCAATCAGAAAATAATTTTATTTTTTACAATTGTATAATACATTAACATGGGTAAAACTGTTAAAAGTAGATGATTACCAAGATTTTCGACTCATCTCGAGAAAACATATTAGAGGGAAAAGAAAAGTAGGAAAAAGAAAAAAAGATTGGATTAAAATTGAAAAACTAGCCGTTATTATTGACTTTTATTAGACGCGTAGGACCCAATAACGGCCATATTTTCAATTTTAATTGGCTTTTAATCCCTCCCGAACGGGGCCTAAGTATTATCATCATTTGTTCAGTTCCAGCGGGGTTCCCAATTAGCCACGCTCTCGTAAGCGTCATCAAATACTTTTATTAGACGCGTACGACCCAATAACGGCCATATTTTCAATTAAAATTGGATTTTAATCCAGGGCAAACAGACTCTTTATTTTCATACGTAAATTTCAATTTTAAAGATAAGTGATTGACATCTAAATATAATTAATACTTTTGACATGTTTGGCATAAATTCTTTAAAAAATAAATATGTAAAAAAAATTTTAGAGAATGTGCAGTAAAAATAAATGAAAAATATAAATTTACGTATTAAATTATTTTATTAAAAAAATATATAATTGAAACTAATTTATTTTTTTTAAGAAAAATAAATTTTAAAATTAAAAAATACGGATCAAACGGGGTCAGTTTTTATCAACAAACGTGAACGAAAGGCTGGAAAACAAAAAATTAATATTATAATCCCCGCCGACTCCCAACCGTGTATGCAGTCAAGAATCTTCACAATGACGAAGAGCTCTCCTCCTTCGATTCAAGCTCTATATGACCTCTGCAAAAAGACCTTCGCGCCCTCAGCGCCCTCAGTGACACGCCCGCCTTCTTCTCTGGCCATTAACAAACTCTGCTCCTTATTGGGTACCTTTCATTTCCTTTTTTTTTTTTCCTCCAGTGTTGAAATATATGGTAGTTATATGTAACCCATTTAAAAAATTGATTAATCGCTTTTCTTGGGATTTTTTATATACTGTTTTGAGTTATGGGTTTGTTTTGCTTTGGTGTTAAACTGGACAGGTGAGATTTCTCGGTGGTATACGCAAATTATGTTCATTTTTTTTTTTCCGTTTCATTTCCAGTTGAATATATGGTACTTATTTGCATCTCACAAGATGATTTATTCACACTTTACACTGGCCTTTTCTACACAGTGTTTTGAATTTTGGGTTTGCTTCTTTGGTGTTAAATTGGATGATGTATTAAACCGTAGAGGCTAACCTGCTGAAATCCAGGTGAAAAGAGTCATTATTTGTGTCATAATTGAATCCGATTGAAACTTTCTCTCTCCTGTTATCTCTTAAGTTACAGGCGCTGAAGCGGTTGAGTGTGAGATAGAAAGGAAATCAACACCCTAAATTTTCCTTCACGAGAATGAAACTATGTGGCATGCCATATTATAAGATAATGTGATACCATACCATACCCACCCACCTTTGACTATTGAAATTTCTTATTAGTATGTACAATTTAGGTTCATTACTTTCATCTTTACTTTTCTTTTCTAGTTGAATATATGGTAGTTATTGGTTACTTACTTTAAAAATTTACATATATACACTTTACATGAGCCATTTACGTACGTGTGGTTTGAATTAAAGGTTTACTTTGCTTTGGTGTTAATTTGGATAATTCAAATTTCTTGGTGATATATGCTAAATATGTTCAACTACCTCTCATTTTCCTTGTCTTTTTACTGTTGAATATATTACAATTATTCGTAACTTATTTCGAACATTGACTTTACGCTTTACACATGTATGAATACAGCATGTTGAATTATGGGTTTGGTTTGCTTTGGTCTTAGATTGGATAATTTAAATTTCTCGGTAGTATGTGCAATTGTGCTAATTATGTTCATTTGCTTTCTTTACATTTTTCTTTCTTTTTAATGTGATTGCTATCTAACTTTCTTGAATTTTAAATGAAATTTACTTATAAATAAATAGATTTGTTTTAGTTTAAATAGTTCGGGTTGATTAAAATCTGAAAAGGAAGATATTTAATCTTGACAGCAATGTGAAAAGTTACTTTGAGGATAAGGAATTTTTTTTACTTTAAAAGTAAGAAAAAGTTAACATATCAAACATGTTTAGAACCTATGGCAATTCTTCTTTTCTTTCACCAAGAACGTTTGCCAACATTTGTTATTTGGTTTCTACTTATAGCCTTGAATTCCTTTGTTTACCAAGTTTAAAACTGAGTTAGCATAACTGAATATTATCCCTGAGATACTTTCGGGCATGTCAACACTATCTGTCAGCATGTTAAAAAGTATGCTTTAGGTAATCATTTGAGATTATTGTTTCACAGACACAATAGGTCCTGCTGATGTTGGGCTTGACGATGGAAACAAAGAGAACGATAGAGGTCATGGTCCTCTTGGAATTAAGCTATTCAACAGAGTAAGTAGATGGGCTCAGCCAATAACTTACGTGGATATGCACGAGGGTGAAAATTTCACAGTAAGCTTTCACTAATCTTCAGCTATTTTTTACATATGCAATATGTAAACATCTTCTTTCAGATTTTAAGTTGGTATTTGTTATGTTTATTGTGCTTTTATATCTTTTGCCAACCTTACCATCATCTTCAAAGCTACAGCTACTAACATAGTCCTCCGATGAAGTTGTATTCATGAACTTTCCATCTTGTGAACATGGATATCCTTAGAATTGATTGCTCTCTTGACAGATTATATACAATTGTAGCTTCTAGAGAAAGCTGCCGTTATAAAAAAAAAAATCGGAGAGAGACATAAATTTCTACTTTCTAATAAGCTGTATATGCAATTCTTCGATTGGGGTATCCAATGCATAGGGAAGAAGCTTAGACAAGAGAATACATCTCGTATCATTTTTTGGGTGAAAATTTCACTAGAGAGAAAAAGTGTTTGGTCACTGTTTTGGAACATATGATGCATAATTCCATTCAGTAGGCCACCTTACAAAAGTTGAATAGCACAGAACCCAAAAGAGAGATCAATATTAAATTTTGGTGAAAATTGGGAACGAGAAGGGTGGGTGTTATTATTGCTGTTTTTCTTAGGACTTTCAAGCAAGTTACATATATTTGATGATAGTAGCTGAAGGAGGCTTTTCTATCAGTTCCCACTCTCTTTTTGACACTAACTTCATCAAAAATCGTAGCAGGAACAAACACGTGTGCCATACCAACTTTCATCTATTATCTTTGCTGCAAATAAATTCACTAGATTGATTAAGATAAACTCTGTTATGGGCTGTGTCTGCACAAGATCAAAATATTTCTGTGTACAAAACTCCTAAGTCGTCGTATTTCATTCATTTTTTACTTTCAATGCATTTTTTCATTTGTCCATTTCCCCTTTCCTGGACGGTTTCCAAATTTTTCTATGGAAACCTGTATTTTTAGAGCAAACATCTTTTGTTGGTCGTATATTGTCCTTTACTCTTCTAGATTTCATTTTCATTGTTATATATCTTTTAAAATATGGCTGACTTGACATTAGTTTTTTTTTTTTAAATAAAAAGGAACATTGATTAAGTAAAATTGGTGTTCTTCAGATGTTTCGATAGTTTTTCGAGACTGGTTAAATAAGGAATGATATTAAAATTGCAGATGTGTATGTTTTGCTTCCCTGCTTCCTCAGTTATTCCTCTTCATGACCATCCTGGCATGACTGTTTTGAGCAAAGTTCTATATGGTTCTTTGCATGTGAAAGCATATGATTGGGTTGAGCCAGCCAACACCCAGAAAATCAAGGGAGCAGGTCCTGCTACAGGTCCAATTCTGAACTTATATGAATTCTAAATTAGTTCCTAATTTTTTTTACCACATTTTACGTTACATATATCCAGCTATTATTTTCTTTCCCCTTATTGGTTTATTCCAATTCTTACATGAATACCACATGATCTTGTTTTACCTGTATGCCATCTTTTTCGCTGGAAATATACAACAGAGCAATTTCGTGTATATATAGAATTTAAAATTGCATTGAAAGCTAGACACATTAGCCTACCAAACTAGTTCTCATGACTTTTAAAGACACGACTTTCCAAAATACTCAAAATTTTCTATTAACTACCGAATTTTCAGTATTTTTGAAATACTCAACCAAATACTCGTGGTCAAGTGTAAGATATATGGTCATTTGAACTGGAAAAATAGTATTAAAATTTTTCAGATGGACTCTATTATTGAAGGAATAGAAGAGCAAATGCCTTTAAACTGGGACAACCTCAAGTCTAATAAAATTCTAGAAGTTATTCTATTATATTTGCTTATTCTTGATCCTTCTATTAACTGCATCAAATACTTGTCCTCAGAAAAAGGAAAAAGAGATCCAGTCCAGAAATATTTGGAAATTACCATAATACATGGGCTTCAACTGATAATAGAGTAATCCATGATAATTTTACCTTATGAACGTGCATTTCCTTGATTTATTTGAATCTGAAACAATAAGAAACCTAAGTTGACGGCCTGGGAATTATTTTAAAAATAAGTTAGCACGAAAATCCTACGGTCATAGATATCTAATGTTGGATATGTTTAGAAAATGAAAAGGACGATGGGCATAATATATTAACCTAAAATATCCACTTCAAACACCCATTGATTTTGTTAGAGCCGTGAAAACATTTTTGAGTTAAGTTGCCTCTCCAATCATAAACCGAGGGTTTGAAAAGCCTTAAATATATGGTCATTGTAATTATAAAGTGGTTCTATTCAATTCTACTGCAAATTTCATTTTCCTTTGGAGCCTTGAGTAAAGAAGTTAATGAGATCACAGCATAATAATGTGATGAGAGTTAAATGTCTTTATAATGAACGCATCAAAGCATAATCACTGAAGGGGGCATGTTTGGTAGGGAAGATCGAATAGCATAGCAGTACACAGTATTAAGAACACCACCAAGGTAAGACGCTATAGGAACTTGGCGTCAAAAGACAAGTTCCACATATGCATGGCCACTAGTGATTGTAGAGAGCTAATCATATACATAGCTCCACACAAGTGCTTTTATATAATGCAGCACTTCAACAGTCCCAATTACGTCCCACCACTTTCCCTTTCAGCCCCTCTCATTTAATACGGTTTTTACAAGCTGTACCCAAAATGACAAGACAAACTCAATTTTTTTGTAATCATTTCAGTTGTTTGTAATCTCCTTTCCTATGGAAGTGATTACTATAGTTCGATTTTTCACTATAATTGAAGTGATGAACTAACTACACCGCGGTGATAACATTGGTCATTATCTGTCATTGATGACTGAAACTTCAAAAGGGAAAAACAGAAATGTGACAACTTAGCTGGTAATTTGTTTATTGTTCGTTAATCCTTGGTTCCTAATTCTGATAACTTGTCAGTCTGAAGGCTAATTAGTTCTCATTGATTTCCAGTGAGATTGGCTAAATTGGTAGTCGATGAAGTCCTGACAGCACCGTGTAGTACATCTGTTCTGTACCCAAAGAGTGGAGGGAATCTGCACTCTTTTACTGCAATAACTCCTTGTGCTGTGCTTGACATCCTTGCACCTCCTTATGATGAAGTTGCTGGTAGGAAATGTACTTACTACCATGATTATCCGGGTTCCAGCTTCCGTAAGTAACTCTCTCATTTATTTAACTAACTTAAAAGTGGGAAGTGGACAAAACCTTAGTGACTCTAATTGATTTTCAATTTTTGCAGCGACAGGAGATGACGGACATGAGAATGGTGTTAAAAACGTGGACTACGCATGGCTTGCAGAGATCAACACACCAGAGGATCTATATATGCGGCCAGGGATGTATATGGGTCCACCCATCCAGACTTGATACTCTTTACAAAGGCTCTCTGTCTGAATTTTAGATTTACATCCTTCAACGTATTATTGGTGCTTTGACTAGATTGACTTTATGGTAGGATGTATTGTATAGGACTGGACACTATTATGGAATAATATCAAGTTTAAATCTCTTATATCGTTCCATCTACATAATGTAGTTCTACATGCACTGAAATCACAGGTGTGCTATAAGTCTTTTTGAAAAGTTGTAGATTTTTTTGAACTTATTTTTTGAATTACTTAAAAAAGCTAGGGTACTAGCTCCATTTCTGAGTAAACATCAAATATGGAACTAGAATTTGTAACGACACTATTTCTCGTGGTGAGCCTTCATCATTTACTTTACTCGTCTATATATATATATTTCTTTATTTTTATTTTTTTTTAAACAACAAAAACTTGTATACAGATCAATGATGAAAACCCGTTATTGAATCCTGATAATCTACAAAGCTTGCATTCAGTAGCTGTGCAACCGCAGAAATATCAGACAACTAAAGAAATGAACACTCACTACTCTTTGCCACAAAATAAGTCATTGAAGGCAATGCCATCCTAGAATTGCAGCTAAAATTACTTGCATTTTCTGAGCAACAAAAAATAGAGCAAACACAGCTACTTGGACATTAAAGAACTTCCAAAATTGCAGCAAAAAGCTATTTTTTTGTGGATGGAAGATTTCAAACTTGTTCTCAGAACTGCAAATATTTTAAGAATAAAGCTATGTTTACACCTCATAGCCTTACACCCCCCTCGCATGGAGGGGGCCCACAAATATTTTATTGTGTATGGGCTCTTCTCCATGTGAGGGGGGTGTAAGGCTATGTGTACACCATTATGTACACATAACATGGTTCTTAATAGAAAAAGCCTAGCACTTTTCCACCAACATTCTTTCTCGTAGCCTCTTCATGGTCCATGATGCCAGCAGATGTCAGCACAATGTATCCAAACTGAAAAGTAAAATGAGAGTCAAACAATCGAAAAAAGATATATATCGAAGGAAGGAAAGTAAGAAAAAAGAAATTCAATTTTCAAGACGCTTAGCAATTAACATTCACTTGGGATTGAGAGTATACCATTCAACATATGATGTAGAAGGTTGGTATTTTTCGAAGTCTAATTATCATACCAAGTACAGCTAGCTCGACGGAAATGAAGGTACAACCAGATATCATGATACATTTCATGATAAGAAGATGTGAAAGCTATTTGGGGAATGGGGATATCCCATTTACATTCCAATTCAAGATACCTTATTGGACTTGGATTGAAATTTATGTCAACACGTGCAGGTAAGTTCGAATAAGATATAGTGTGTCCTCCAAAACAATATTCCATGAAATAAAGTTACACGTTTTTTAATTGTTAAAACCCTCTCCACATTTGCATAAACAACTACCTTAATATTTATAGGATTTGCATTGTTTAGAAGGTCTACTACACACTCTGTCTTCTACCAGAGCTTTCAAAAGTTGAACCCCTAATATTGGTACCTACAACATGATCCAAACTGAACCCATTGTAGGGATCAATCCAAGCCTCCAATAACGCATCTCTAACTGAAGATTGCCAATTCCTAAGTTCAGGCCTAAGTACAATGGCATTCTCAATCCACTCATGGGACTGTTTCACCGCTCTAAGATCCCAATCCATTCCAGATCTTGTATAGAAATCTTGATCGGATCTGCTGTAACCATTTATTGCACTGCTTCCTCCAAGAACTCAACCTCGAGCATTTTGGAACTCCGTCTTCAGATGTGAAGGCTTGAGCAGGGGATTCATACTCATCAACTTCCATTAATGTTGTGAGAAATCAATCTTCGGTCATCAAATAAAGCTTCCCAAATGGAATTCCCCCTCCAAAGGTGCCACCTCCGACAACGATGTAATCGTAATAATCTTCAGTGGGAAAACCTGTCGCATTTGATACAAACCCCACATAAATTGGACCTGAAGAAGATAATTACTTTGTCAAGAATGTGATTGGGATAGAGAAATGAGAGAGGTAATAAACAAGAAAGCAAGAAATGAGGTAAGAAGAGATGGTTTTTCTACCATTAATGGATTCTGGAGAAATGTCATGGTTTACATTCCAAGTTGTCAAGATTTAAGATAATACATTTGCCATGCATGAATTTCTTTTCTCCACGTGTATTTTTCGTCCATTCGAAGAGATGGGAGTTAAATGGGCAGTGGATGGGTAACTGTATGAAAAGATATGAGATGAGTGAGCATTGTGTACTAAGTAGTAACAATATTAAAGTTAAATGAATTTTTGATTAAATTTACTCATTTAAACAGTTGGGTACTCCAAAACCGTCCGTTCTTTCCAGCAACATTTAAAAAAGCGCAACGAGATATCAAAAGAAAAGAGAAGAAGATTCTATCAATTTCACATAAACCAAAGAGAAAAAACCCACTTCAATCGCAGCTGAGACCATCTGATTCAAAAAATATATATTAACAATGCCGATGCATTATGCACACGCATATATATAGACAAACAAATTCCGATAAATATAAAAAATTGTAGCTTGCCTGAAAGCCAGCCGACAGAGAGATCTAAAAAAAAAAAATAATCGCGGCCATTGAGAAATTTTTACATTTTAAGGTTACTCATCTGTTAAACACATATTTAAAGTTACTTTTGTTATTAATGAAAAATTCTTTTAAGCACAATCTACTAATCTGACGTACTCTCTATAAATTTCTGGCAAAAGCATTGATGTCACTCCATCTATAGAGAAGTTCTTATTTTAGATGACGCAATTCCTTATCTTATTTCAGCTTCATTAATTAATCAATTTGGTACCAGTTATAAATTCATTTATAAATTCAATCAAAATTAAATATTAGTTTCAAATATAAATTCATAAATACTGCTCATTATCACTTACGTATTTTTTTTGGGATCCACTATTATTCTTATTTATGAACTATTTATAGATTTGTGAGACGACAGATCTTACGTTGATGATGTAACTGATTATGTCTTATCTGCATTCAATTAAAATTTTTGGTAAAAAGACCATAATGCCCCTAACTTGTTTGGACGTAATTTTCACAAATTGGACAATTTTGACATCTCAAACTACAAAAAAAACGGCTGCCATTCATTTTTCAAATATTGCGGTTGGATCACTGTTCACCTTACTGTTGCAAAGTTCATATTTTTCATTAAAATGTGGAATTCATAGCTCCCAAATAGCTTCTAATACAAAAACACGACCGACGTTTTCTAAAAAGAGTTGGTGGCGTGCTTCTCTAGTGATCTCATTCACCACTTATCCCATACACGTTACATGTTTTTCAATTTCACATCTTTAAAGATAGCTCGTTTCCTTTTATTAAACATGTCACACTCGATTAAAATTGTCTTATATTTTGCGAAAACTACATATATGAACACATATTTTGCGGTAGTTGATTCCATGTGCTCTCTTTCTCGTGCTTTATAACTTATCATAATGCTTAAAAGCTACTTATACGGTTTTTTTGCCGCATTAGAGCTTTGTTTGTTTATCTAGGCTTAAAAACTGTCAAATGCCGCATTAGAGCTAATATTTATCAAGGCTTATAATTTGTCTTTTAAAATATATAAAGTTTAGCATATGTTTGATGAAATTAAAATTGACTTTAAAAATAAGTAACTCAATGGTAAATTTTTGCCCAAATCGTTAGAGGAGAAACCCCACATTCATTCATTCTCTCTCTCTTCGACCACGAACCGCTGTCTGCGGCGGCTAACGGCGGCTGCTTCACTCTCAATCTAACATCTTTCAATTCGCTGATTCTCGGCTAACTATTACTTTTCCAGCTTATCTTTCCGATTCTCAGTCTTCTATATCCCAGTAAGTCTAGATTTTTCATCGCTTTACTATTTTTTAAATAAAGCTTAAACTATGTAATTTGATATTTCTATACGTAGACAGAGTTTATACAGTGTTGTATTGAGATTAATTTTGGTTTGAAGGTAACAATGGAACCCATGGATATTGTTGGTAAAACAAAAGAGGATGCTTCGCTTCCTAAAGGTTTGTTTTCTCCCCTTTTTATGCACATTTCGTAAAGCTGACTAATGATTTTTAATTTTTTCAATATGACTTGCCTTCAATTTAAAACTTCTCGGAAACAGCAGGGATTTTCCCATCACTATAAGCATGCACCTAAGTTTTCGTTCGAAGGTCTTATTGTTGCCCATTAGTCATGAAATGGCTTACTTCTTGGGGTGCCTTGGAGTATGTTATTAGATGACAATGTAGTATTTGTTGATAAGACTAAAAAAGGGTTATAAGGTGGAATTCTGTGGTAGTACTTGGAAATTTAAAGGTTTTAGGTTGAGTGTAACCGATGACAATACATGCAATGTCACATCAGTAATAGTGGGAGTATGAATAAATGAATAATAATGGAGTTTCTATTGAGGATCTTGTTGTCTTCAAAAGTGATTGGAGCTGATGATATCTTTTCAGCAACTATGACGAAAATTATTAAGGAGATGCTCCCACCTGATGTTCGTGTTGCAAGAGATGCTCAGGATCTTTTGATTGAATGTTGTGTAGGTATGTATTTTCATTTTTTTTTTTTTTTTTTGAAATTTTTAAGAATTCATTATGGCTCTTCTATCACGCAAAATTGAAAGGACAATGACAATAGCTTAAGTATGATTGACTGATTTCTTCTTTTGTTTTTCATTTTGTAAGTGGACAGCGAATGTTGTGTCTGATTGATTACATACGTGGTTTCTATCATCTCTTTTAACTTTTATTAGTTTACTGATAATTTTGAAGAAACAATTGGAACACTGTTTTATCTGAATTTCATGCACTATAATTTCTGGATGTGGTTACTAATTGTTTCTGCAGTTTTCATCTTTTGTCATTTTATATCAAGGGGAGGGCATTTAGAATGTAGTGTTTTTTTTACGTGCCCGTATATTTTCTGCCGTGATTTGTCTTCTCACCATCTTATGGTGTTGTATTAGATGAGCTATTAACTGCCATAATCACAGGTCATAGGGTTTTTAGAGTTTTTTTCTTTTCAATGCCGTAAATATTCAGGTTGATCTTGCCTAACCAAAGTCTTAACTTTTTGTGATGCTCTGTACTTTTAGGAGTATTAGTATTTGTGATTACTGCATTGATTTATTCCTCTAGCAGCTGAGCTAATCTGTGCAGTTCAATGTTGTTTAAATCTCAGTCTTATTACAGCATTTTTTCCCAGTTCATATAAAAATATTCCATGTTATATTCTAAAGGCCGTGCGATTTTCATGTGTTTTTGCTGTTGCAGAGTTTATTAATCTTGTTTCATCAGAATCAAATGAAGTTTGTAATAGGGAAGAGAGGAAAACAATTGCACCAGAACATGTACTCAAGGCTTTACAGGTTTCTAACCATAATCCTATATTTCTCCTCTGATTCCCTTGTATCCTTCCTGTCCATTTTTTTGGATATGGTAAATAAAAAAATTCCAAGTTGGTGAAATGGTAATGACTTATGGACAACTTCTGGAGGAACTTTTTGTTCCTTAATCTCTTCCTCTATCATTGCTTATTGTTCAAGGACTGGTCATCATGGTTATGAATTGATCCTGTCATCCCCAATTAGAACACCAGTATCTTGTTCTCTTTTATGTGTGGAAGAATAAAATCAATGACATGTGTCTAACTATTACAATTAAAACAGGTAAATCCACTGAAGGAGAATTTTGTAGAAAATTGATACGTCAACTGGTAGTCCTCACGTCTAATCCGTTTTGGTGGCTAATTGATTACTCTTACTGGCATCTATTACAGTAGCTGTCAGTGCCACAATATTATGAAATTTAATATTAATTGTCATTTAAAATTTCTCGGTGTTCCATTTAATTCCTGGAGCTCAACGTTGGATTTCATTATGAAATGACACATGGATGTTCATGTTGTACCAGATTTTTGTTTTGACTAGTGTCCTGGTTGGGAAATATGTCTGTTCCCTATTAGAAATATATGCTCCAGTTCTACCCACCCCCCCGCCGCCAAGGAAAAATTCATATGCACATATCTATATATCACCAGAGTAACTGTTCTAATAGCATGGGTAAACTGGTGAAAAACATTGTTACTGGAACCGAATAACATGTGGTCAAGTTGGATTGTTGAATGTAACATGATGTTTTTATGGTAACTAACTGGTGTTTTCTTGTTTGTTTTTCTAACTTTGTTTTTTTGGATGCTATTTCACCTCAAGATTTGTAGTATGACTGCCAGAGTGAAATGATGGTAGTTTCTTTGACTCTGCAAAGATGGTTAATAATTTTTCTTTCTGTACTCTTGTTCTGTAGCAGCAATTATCCTTCTCATATTACTGGACTCAATATTGAATAGAGAGGAAGTATTTGATGATCTCTTGACTGATTTACTTTCTCTATAACTTCATCTCAGGACTTTCACTTCAGCAAAATTAATTGTATTGGCCATGTTAAATCGTTTGTAAAAAATGCAACTTGATAATATAAACACTATTGAGGGGTAACATGCAAGTTGAGCCCCATTCTTTGAGAATTGATTTTGTAAGACATGACTTTTTTTGGAGAATGTGTGATTAAAAAGTACGGAAAGCTTCGGGTTTACGTGTAAAATTATTTTATTGGACAATGTGTGATTGAAAATGAGTTTGGGGAAAAATGAGTTTTAGAGAATGAGGCTCAAACAAGGACTAAATAAGTTCTTATTTGGTCTGTGCACTGCATTCATTTTCCCTTTATAATAATAATAATTTTTTTTAAAAAAAAACTATTCTTTCAGGATCTTGGATTTGGGGAGTATAATGAAGAAGTTTTCGCTGCATATGAACAACACAAACTTGAGACTATGGCAAGTACTCTCTCTTTCTCTCTCTGACTTGATGGGCTTCATGCTGGTCTGGTTCTACTGGGTATTGTCAAAGTTCATCTTAATGGAACAATGTCTTTATTTTAGCCATGTCTGGTTTTCACAAAATTGTCCCTTATTCCCATTTCCAATTCCATCATGTCAATTCCGTGTAGTTTTTGATTTCTTGGATGGTTTTAGTTTGAAATTGTCGGTCGAACCTGTCAACTGAAGTTAACTGCTAAGGATTTTAGAGTATGTATTTTATACTGCTATAAGGGTTTAAGGGTATGTTTGATAAAATGCTGGATAAGTCTCACTGTACAATTGATAATATTTCAACTTTCTTTTTAATATTTAATACCGTCTAGTATTTTACCGTCCACCCTACCAAGTACCAAATGAGCCATAAATGTTTTTGTTTCTGAATCCTTGATAGTTGCTCAATATTTACTTGTGCTGGAAATGTTTGGAAACAGGACACAGTGAGAACTGGGAAATGGAGCAATGGAGCCGATATGAGTGAGGAAGAGGCATTGGCTGAGCAGCAGAGGATGTTTGCCGAGGCACGTGCTAGGATGAATGGTGGTCCAATGATTCCCAAGCCAACAGATTCTGATTCTTGCCCAAGTTTGAATAGCTAGCTCTTACCTTTGGTGCATGTTTAGCATGCTGCAGTATTAGACTATTGTCTACAATGCAATAGACAAGATTTTAGCTCTGTATTATCTATTACATGCTGATAGTTATCTTGAACTGTAGGCCATTGGCAGCTATCTATGCATAAAACACTTGGGGTACTACTACTGTGGCTTCTGTTGGCTCTTAGGCCAAGCTCGTACTTCAGTTAAATGTCTATATATATATATATCCCTGTAATTAGTGAGTTTTCTGAAAAAATGGCCTCAATTGCAGAATCCGATGCGTTTTCCCGTTCTTTTACTTCAACATAAATTTGCTTTGAAGGATCAAATTCTCTCTGCTACTACCACACTAATATAGTTATTTGAGTATGATTCTTTTAGCTGTGCCGGAATGTAAGGGCTGAATTAAGCGAAGAAATTCGAATTTCCCCAATGCAACGTTTAATATTATGTAGTCAGGGTCTTAAAATCAGAGCAGGAAATTATTTTATAGAAGACTTGTTAACGTCCAAAGGTCACCTGCGCATCTTGGCGGTCTCACATTTGATTTCATTTTGGATGCAATAATTAACCAGATCAGATGTGCCAATTATCGCTTTGTACGTATTCGATTGGTGTGACGGAAAGTCTATGGTACAAAGCTATCAATAATACTTACTAGTTACAGAGGATCGAGCCTTCCTAACGCATTCAAAATAGTAATGTCAACAAGTGGTTGAGAACATGTAATTAAAAGTCGAGAAAAAACTTTATCAAGAAACTCCTTCTAAAGTACTAAAAGCACATAAAAAAGATCGGTCTTAACATTAGAAAGGATATCAATTAGACTGATAGTTACTCTCTTCAGTTGATTAAATATGAAAAGGTCATAAAAAATGTTCCATTGTGTTTCCCATTAAAAAGTCTTCAAGTCTGTTTCAAAAAGCCTGCAACTTGAAACAACGAGTTATTCGTAAATTTCCCATGAAAGCAGTGAACTAAAATAATGAATTATTTTCTTAAGAGAAAAATAAATAAAGCAGCAACCCTGTAAAATTTTTACTGATTTAAGTATATATATATTCTCGAACCAACACGTTGAAGAAGAATCAACATCTCTATCATCGCGATATTTGTTAGGTAAAGCTTTCATTAATAACTTGCTCGTTAAAAAATTGTAATTTTATTATAAGTTGCCATTAAAGTCAAAAATTAATTTAAATTACACATTCACGGCTATTATCTACTTATTAGAGTTATGTTATTTGTCCCACTAGGGATCACCTTCGTGGAATGTGAGATTAAATTACAAGAATGATAAAGTGAGTCTCATATTTTAATTGATATTATCATTTCACCTAATGAGCTCAGTTGTAATAAAAAACTTTATTCCACTTATTATATGTGTATTTGTCGGATCCACGACTCATTTTCATTATAATTTTTCGATATGCAATCTGTAGATGACAAGTGAGTAAAAATATATAAAAATTGTGAATCATACAAAAGATAGGTGAATACAAATAGAATTTGAGCAGCTTATAAACAATTATAAACTTGTCGGAACACTTCTACATGCTCACTTTTCATAGTTAAGTGTTCAACTTCTAACACGTCTAGACTTTCTTTTTTTAAATTTTAACCTAGCCATTATTTGACATTCACTTGAATAGCTTTGCATATATATTTTAATCATGAAATGAGCCCCCGTTTGACACACATTATTTTTTTCATTTTTATTCTTTTACTCATTTTCAACCACACGTTTTTCAATAAAATAATATTTTCCATCACATCAGTAACATTTCCTTCTTTTTCAACCACATATTCCTCATCACATCAACAGTAAAAATGCATTCTTACCTTCAAAATGTGTACCAAACGGGGGCTAAGTATGACTTATGTCATTACTCTTTAAACACGTGTTTGATTCTCATTATTTCAAAATTCATTTTTTTTCAAACTTACCAAACATTTTCACAATAAAATATTTTGCACATAAATTCAAAATATTTTTTTCCTACGTTTTAATCACAGTCTCCAAAAATTCACTATTACGAACTCATTTTAATTAAATAACGAGCATCAAACAGGGATAAATAGATTGTTATACTAATTAATTTTAGATTATTTTATATAATATCTAACTAAAGTTTAAAATGCTTATGCTCATTAAGTTTACTAAAAAATATTAGGTTTATATCTGGAAAAAAAAAACAAAACATCATTTAATTCATAATTTCCTGAACTTGGAATCAAAGGTTCTAGTTCGTAGACGACGTATATTTCAAGCCGTTGCTAATTTTATATTCCAAAAATAAAAAAAAAATAAAAAATCATCTATCTATCTATCTATGTATCTATCCCCAATGTTAGTTAAAAGAGAACGTGCATTAAAAGACAAAGACATGCAAAATTGACTCAACGTAGATACTTCAATTCTTTAGTCAAAACCAAATGCGAGTTTGGTATTTCACATTATGATCAGAGATATAAGAATTGATATCCTGCATCTTAGCTATATAATATTTCACATTAACAATCAAATTTGTGAAGATTTAAGAATTCCCGAGTCGAGTAGTTGCACGACCCGACTCATAGTACCAAATTCCCATTCTCTGTCAACTTTAAAACCCCTGAAAGTGTCATTAAAAGGGGTCTCTCTATCGGCCACCCATACTATTGTTCTTACAGAAATTTGTGAGACAAACTGCTTAATATGTGAGACTTGTTCTCTTCTTTCTTATACCGTGAACGAAAACACAGAAAAGTGTTGAGGGTTAACAAAAATTACATACTAGTGATAGATACAAAACTCAAAAATACATAATATAAGATTCTTCGGATAAGCTTAGGGCAGAATCTGGTCGGATTCGGTTCGGTTCTAAAGAAAACCGAACCGAACCGAACCGAACCAAAATTTTCAGGTATTTAATAAATGGAACCGTCAAGTCAAAATATAATTATTGAACCGTTCAGGTTCGGTTCCATACCATAAATTTTTTAACAGATTTCTAATTGTCAACGATAGGTGGTCATGGTTGGAGGTCGCGGCTTCGATGGGCGTTGGAGAGGGGAAGTCGGACTCGGCAGTCAGCTGTTTCGATTT
>CAIGRT010040994.1:0-10336 GCA_903798405.1 Fraxinus platypoda | reverse complement strand
AAACAAGAGAAAATTCTAAGGAACGTGCTCTGATACCATGTTTCCACTTAATTCAATCTTAAAGGTTATTAGAAAATCTGGAATGTTGCAAAATTTTAGGAGACCAATTCAAGCATTTGATCCTTTCATTCTTCATTACTTGCACACTTTTAGGCTGGAATAATATGTTCCTCTCTTATTTGCTTGTGTTACCAGGAAGAGTATGTCATGGAGAAGCAGCTACAATGCATCAAAGAGGAGAGCCCTTGGGTTTTTCTTCTGCACAATGTGTAAATAAGAAAATGTTTTGCAGCAAGCTATATCTTCCAAGAGGAAGCTTTTCATTACCTGGATACACATATAACTCATCTCTCCACACTACTGGTCGCTCAAAGAGTAAATTTTTTAGATCAAAATCGACATCGCATATTGAAGCAGATTTCTTCTCGGTGTCCCAGCAACTGAATGAGAACTTTCTTTTCATCAATCGTAGGCAAAGAATGAGAGGAATATGTGAATGCAGCATTGTTTCAGCATACTTCAATGACAATCGGGTACAACCAAGAAAGTTGGATAAACTTGGCTTCTTTGATGGTCAAATCCTTTCATCAAAGCATACAATAGTAACAAGTACCCGAGCTGACTTCAAATCTGAAGATCATGACATAATAGGAACTAAATCAGAGGCCGTTGGATCGTCTGAGATGGCAAGCGAAGCTGTTTTATCACAACCATGGTGGAAGCAGTTTCCAAAGCGATGGGTGATAGTGCTGCTTTGTTTTGCTTCCTTTCTGTTGTGCAATATGGACCGTGTAAGTCTGTTTTTTGCATATCAATATTTGATGTATTTCTATGAAGATTTCATACTGTAATTTATATACTCATTGTCCAATGCAGTACATTAAATTCAGCGGCTTTCACTTGCAAGTTTCTTGTAAAATTGAGATAAAATCATTTTAATCGGTTCTAATTTGTCCATTTCTATGCTTATAGGTGAACATGAGCATAGCAATACTTCCAATGTCGAAGGAATTCAACTGGAATAGTGCTACCGTCGGTCTAATTCAGTCATCATTCTTCTGGGGATATCTGCTCACACAGGTTTTACTCATTATATCTTCGCAACTTTTGAACAGGAATAAGGTTATTCCCATCTTAACATGTCCTTTGATCAAGCCTCTTGCAGTGAAATATTTTATCTAATGCATAGTATTTAATGGACACAGAAAATTCGGAGTTATGCATGCAACTTTTGTTCAACTAAATTCTTTATCGCTTTTGTATGAATTCCAATTTAATCTCCAATGTTATGGTTGTGATCGCTATGTTTATTATTCGATATAACTTTGAAAATTATACTGATGTCAAGTGCTAGTGGAAAAATATCTTCAAATGGTAACTCCTAGAATTTAAGGGCATGACAACTTATATGGTTGGGGCATACATTTCATAGCCCTATAGAAGCACATATCACAAGCGATGTGATCCCGGTAACATGTTGATAGAGACAGAGGCAGACCAAAATTAACATGGCCTGATGTGGTTGGGTAACATTTCATTACATTAAACTCTTTAGTAGATATAGCTGTAGAACAGAGACAAGTATAATAGAGTTTCAAAGCCATATTTAAATTTAGTCTTTCATCATCTCATGCACCCCTCAGTGTTATAATTTTTTATGTTTTATCTTGGTCACACTCTTGACCTGGATTAGCCTGTTAGCTTAGCTATGTCATATCTTAATGCATCTGATTTATTTGCTTTTAATAATTACTAGTTGACTATAGTTTTCAATGGAGTCACTCTAGGACAGTTATCCATCCTGTACTTAGTTTGCTTATGTTTCTCTGTCAAGTAGATTGTTGGAGGCATATGGGCAGATAAAATTGGTGGGAAGCTAGTACTTGGTTTTGGAGTTGTTTGGTGGTCAGTTGCGACAATTTTGACGCCTATTGCTGCCAGAATGGGGCTTCCTTTCTTACTTGTCACGCGTGCCTTTATGGGCATTGGCGAGGTTAGCTGCATCTATGCTTTTCTATGGTTTCATTGAAGATTCTCTACTTAGAGTTTGATATTCTCTGTGATCATGGAATCACATTCTTATTTGTACTTATTGCCCTTGTTTGGTTTAGATAAAAATTAGATTTTTAGTAGCTTTGATGGAATGTATGGTTAAAATTAATTGTTGACTTTGACTTAAATTTTAATCTAACTTTTTACTTGAACCATACAAGGGCATTGTAAGTTTTGACAGCATTATTAAACTTTCAAGTCTTTCGACAGAGGAGTCTTAGAGGATATCATTTCCATTGCTAATTGTTTAGAACTTGATAACAGCTATTCTACTATTGTATCTTTTCTTCTTAAAAGCTGTGATTTAATTCCTAGCATTTCAGTTTATCCGTCTGATTCATCTGATTAACATCAGTTCTGATTGTGACATGAAATTGTCCTGCATATAGCTTATTGTTCAGTTATTGCTCTCGTAGTATACCAAGTACAAATATATGATCAAAATGTGATTCTTGCTAGTGCATTCACCCACATGTCATGTACTATATATGGAATCAAGCTGTTAATGTTATTATTTTATGAATATTTTCCCAGTTGCAATTTTTCTGTAAATTCCTCATCTTATATGTTATGTTTAAATATAAAAATGCAAGCAGTAAGCATCCTTGTGAGTGCATGCTTTTCATTCTAATGTGGTTCATTTTATAATCAGGGAGTTGCTATGCCTGCTATGAATAATTTGTTATCTAAATGGATCCCTGTCTCCGAGAGAAGCAGATCACTTGCTCTAGTATACAGCGGTATGTATCTTGGTTCAGTAACAGGTTTGGCTGTATCTCCTGTATTGATCCACAAATTCGGGTGGCCATCCCTGTTCTATGCTTTTGGTTCCCTTGGAAGCATCTGGTTTGCACTGTGGTTGAAGAAAGTAAGTGCTTTTTTTTTTTGGGCTGCATTATAACATGATAAGAAGCACTTCTATTTCCAAAACCAGAGAAAGGAGGTAAATAACCCTGATATAATTTGAACAGAGTTTTAAGAAAGTCAATATGTTCATGTAGAATTCGAAGCATCACAAAATTCTTTTTGAAATCCTAAATTTTAACTTGTAGGCACACAGTTCACCAGAAGAAGATCCAGAACTGAGTGCAGAGGAAAAGAAACTAATATTGGGAGGCAGCACACAGAAGGAACCTGTCTCTGAAATTCCATGGAAAAGAATTTTATCCAAGGCACCTGTCTGGGCTCTTATTATCTCCCATTTCTGTCATAATTGGGGTACATTCATTCTTTTGACGTGGATGCCTACTTACTATAACCAGGTATGCTTATCTATCGAATGATCTGCAACCGATTATCTGTTTTGATAAACTTTTTGTCCATCTAGATGTTAATATCACTGGAAGTCTAAAAATGCAGAAGTAAATCATTTCTAACTAGCATTACAAATGTGCTTGTATGTGGGAACATACATTTTTTGTTAATATGTCTATTAAGATGAACTGTTTCAAATTTCTCCCGATTAATGTACCAGTCAATTATCCAGTGCATACCCCATGGCAACCGTGTACACAAAGTTGAGTTACTGTTTATCAAAAAAATCTAAGGTGTTGATTGTTATTTCAATACAACTAAAGAGCAAACATGACAACAAGGGAGTACATTATATGACTACAGCAAAGTGAAAGGTTCTGCAAAAAGATCTTCGAACCATTCTTTACTCGCTTTCCTAAATTTTTTATCAATGTGGACATTCTGAACTTCAGGGTTAGAACCAAGAAGTTATTTTGTGTTACCTTTCCATCATATTATGATTCATAACTACCAAGGAGTTTCCATTTATCAAATTTGAGCATGAAATCTTTGTTATAAACAGTTCCCTCATTTATCTGCCGTATGCTAATATTTACGTGTTGATCAACTTCTCCAGCATCTCCACTTGTTATCTCTTCTTGGGGCATGTAAAATTGAACTAGTTTTTCCAAGTAGAACTCCAAATTACATGATATATCAAGAGACATAATTGTGGAAATGCTCCAGTGGATGTGATTCCGGGGTTCAACAACTAAGCTAATCCAACAAGAAAACTAATTATTTTTCATTTGATTGTGATGGTTTTCTTAGGTGTTGAAGTTCAACCTCACTGAATCTGGTCTGCTCTGTGTGCTTCCATGGCTGACCATGGCCGTGTTTGCTAATATAGGTGGTTGGATTGCAGACACCCTTATCAGCAAAGGTCTTTCAATTACATCAGTTCGTAAGGCAAGCATTTAATTTTTTTTGAATCTCTGAATTAGCAAGCCAGCTTTAATGGTGTTAAATCGTGCTGTCAATATATTTACTAGATGTCTCTGCCTGCTTGAATTTTTTTTCCAAAGGTTAAATTAGGCAGACATTCTATGAAGCAGGGACACTCCTAGTAGGTCGGTGTGTACTCCTCCAAATAGCCACATACTGTTTCCTATTTTTTTAATATTCCAACGCTCAAGGATACTTTAAGTACACTCTTCGGGCAAGTGTTTGACATGTCCTGTGCCGTGTAATATGTGGAAGGCATAAAAAATTCAGTTTTGCTATACTTACATCATGGGTTGACAGCTTTGTTAACACTCCATGATGTGACACACAGATTTGTCATTCATTTTAACAACACAACAATCAATGGCCTCGATTTTTAAACATCATGGAATGTCATCCATGATATATAAAAGTGATCTACAAGTAGCTTAATTCTAAAAAAATTATTATAAAAGGTTAAAATTTTAATGAATTTAGATCGACGCATCCCCAATGTATCTGTGTCCTACTTTCTAGAAAATCACGTATCGCCGTGTCCACGTTCATGTTTGTGCTCGTTTTCATGTATGTGTCAGTGTCCGCGTCGCGTGTCAGTGTCCGCATCGTGTGTCTGCGTAAGTGCAGCCTAGCAGACAGTATTATGTCTGATATTTCATGGTCAAATGTTGGTATACCATATTTTCCCCATTCCTGGAATGACTCTCCGTTACTGCTACAGATAATGCAGTCAATTGGGTTTTTAGGCCCTGCATTCTTTCTAACACAGCTTAAGCATGTGAAGACACCTGCTCTAGCTGTGCTATGCATGGCATGCAGTCAGGTATGAGCTGTTTTGTTAACACATAATTTGACTATTTTCTTTGAATCGCATAACTAAATATAAATTGTTTGTGCTTCTTCCAAAGGGATCGGATGCATTCTCTCAGTCTGGACTGTATTCCAATCACCAAGATATCGGGCCTCGTTATGCTGTGAGTTATTTCTTATCTTTCCATACAGCAAAAAAGGTGTATAATATACAAAATATCCACCTGGTTTCAATCTGTATCTATCTTAGAAGAAAAGAGATTTTTTTAATACTTTTAAAGAGTTGAACTTGCAAGAAACCTGAAGATGTAATGTCTTTGGTCCCAAATTTGTCTTTTACCTACCATGTCAATTTTGGTTTCATAAATTGTTATCGCTAGGATTTGGAAAGATTTTTCAATTTTTGGGAGTCCTTTTCACTAAGTAGCCGACTGTTTCCCACTTATCATGCTGACAACAGTATACTATGTTTTCTTTTTACCTTAAGTTGAAAAATGTGCTTCTATATTGCAGGGAGTACTGTTGGGACTATCTAATACAGCCGGTGTACTGGCTGGCGTATTTGGTACCGTTGCAACTGGATACATACTCCAAAAGGGTACAACCAAACCCCGTACTTCATTTTTGTGCATGCTCGTTTTTTGCATTGTAATTAAAATTGACTCCCGGTTTCTCATTTCGATTGATTCTTGAATTATAACTTTGCAGGTTCATGGGATGACGTGTTCAAAGTGGCTGTTGTACTGTACATCATAGGCACATTGGTGTGGAACTTCTTCTCCACTGGAGAGAAAATTCTGGACTAGATTGCCAGGAAACTATAGGAAGATCTGCTAGATAGCTACACAGATACAGCAAAAAGACACGATGGGCATAATAACAACAGCAATGAATACCTATGGGAATGAAAAGGAGGAACGAGTGAATAAGAATAGAACACAAATATTTACGTACTTCTTCACCATGTTGGATCACCTCGACTGTTGCTCTTGATGACTCTCAAATAGGAGAAACATCCCGCAGGTTGCTTTGATGCTTCCTACACTAAGCTCATGCCGAGATAGTCAAATCTGTAAATGTTAATGGGAGAACTTCCCGACTAGTGTTTTCTTTAACTCCTAAGGTGCTTCAATTCTTGAACTATCAGCAAAACTTGTGTGGACCTTAACATTTTGTTCTCCGGAGGATATGATTTCTGTTTCCTTACATTTTTGTTGGTGTGTTTCAATTGATAGATATAAGCTGGAATGTAATTAATTACTCTTAGGCCATCTGCTTGGGCAGGGCAGGTTACCTGAAAATTGCAGACTGTGCTAGTCCTCGGCCGAGGGGGCCCGCACAGACTGTTTTACATCTCTAGATACAACGGAATGGAGGTTGCTAAATCAAATTGTCATATATTTGGATTTGTTGTATTCCTTGCAATAACCGAAAGGCCTATGAGATATTATTGGCCTTCAACAAAAGAAAAATGACAAAAGTAGGCCATGCTAGTAAAATTAAAATTTCCCAGAATGCAATTCCATAATGAGCTGCTTAAATAATTGCAAAGATGTACTTCTCTATTATTACCAAAACACAAAGTCAGACTGCCTATGAGATATGATTGTGGTTTATGCAACAATTACATGAATTTTTTTCGCCGCTCCATCAATTGTTACACAAAGATTGGGGGTGTGTAGTTAAAATTAAAGTTTGACCGGTTGAAAAGTTGATAAAAATTTTAGAAATTTTTTAACAATCAAGCACTAAATGTAATTAGACCCATAGCAACAATAGGACATCAGAATATGTTGGTTTTATTAATTCTTTGTGTTGTAACATGTAAATTGTTTGCTTGGCGAGATTTGTGTGTTTTTTTGGTTTTGTAGTGGATACTGGCATTCTTTTCTATGGTCAGCATTAATAAACAACAAATATAAAGAATCTATATATCATCTGAAACAAAATAACAAACAAGAGTTTCTAAAAAGAATACGTGACAAAAGGGAAACAAGAGGTATTGGCTTCACAGAAAAAAAAAAAAGATGAAGAAGAAAAAGAAAAAGAGGCATAAAAAACCACTAGTCTTCGACATTTCTCACTTCTCATTTGTCGCAATGAATTATTGTACCTCCGAACCGTGAATAAGTAGCTTGAATTATTGAAGAGCCATAATCAAGAATCCATGTGACTTTTTTTCCCATAAATTTTCATGTCGGAAAGTAGAAACATATCAACCACCACTTTAGATCACTTCAACCACCATGTCAACACCAATCCCACGGCCAATGCCACCGGCATCGCTACCTATACGACATTTTTCATTACTAGTGAGAACTTGTGTTTCTTTCATAATACTTGATGCTATAGATGTTAGATCCCTTGGATGCACATTCACTTTGAGGCCATACTTCATGAACAATGTCAATGACATCTTTTGCTCCACTTTGTGGCCGGCCACCACCGTCAGCCTGTAGCGAAGCAGCACTGCTGCCGCTATCGACTTCATTTGTAAGTAGGCCAAGTCCTTGCCTAAACATGTTCTTGGACCAGCATTGAAGGAGACAAACTTGTAAGAGTTATGCATTGTGGACTTCTTGCTTTCAGGGGATAACCATCTTTCTGGCTTGAACTCTAGGCAATCCTCACCCCACGTGGACTTCATTCGTCCAACCGAATATATAGAATATGTAACCGATGATCCTGCTGGGACAAATGTACCGTCTGGCAATGTGTCATCCGCCACAACATGCTTGGAGTCCTCAGGTACCGAAGGGTACAACCGGAGTGTTTCGGATAATGCTGCTTTTAGGTATACCAAGCGATCAACTTCTTCGTATACTAAAGGTTCATCAACCCAAGACTCTACGTCGATCCCGCGTGTATCGATCAGAACGGTGCATATTTCATGTAGAATTTTCTCTTCGACCCTTGGATTTTGCATGACCAACCAGAAGAACCAGCACAGTGCGACGGATGAAGTGTCCCGTCCAGCTAGGATGAAATTGAGCGCCACCTGTTGCAAGAATTTGTCTGAGTAGGACTCTTTTTTCTTCATGAATCTTGATAGCAAGTCATCGTGTGCATTAGCATCTTTTTGCTTATTCATCAGCTCGAGCTTACGTGTCTTGATGATGCTGGACAAATACTTGTCCACGTTTACGAGACTCCGGCTCAAGCTGACTTCCATTCCGAGCCGTAGCAATTTCTTCAGCTTCCATACAACTTCAGGAAAAATAAACCGCTGCAATGACGCCTCAGTGGCTCGGTCAAATGCGGAGGCAAAGCTATTATCCGGCATCTCAGGCGCAAGAGTTTCCGGGTCCTTCCCAAAAGCCAAGCCACATATGTTATCAAAAGTGAGCCGAAGCAATAGATCCTGCAAATCAACCGGCTTGACTTCGAGTTGAGCTGTCTTGAGAATCGGACAAAACCGAGTCTTGATGGCCCGGTTCACCCATCTACCCATAGCTTGACGTAGGGTATGTGTCGTGAACTCGAGGGCAGCCGTCTTTCTTTGAACAAGCCACGTATCACCATCGGAATTGAAAATCCCCTGGCCGAGTAGATCATGAAAAACGGCCTGCCAAGTTGGACCTTTCGGATAATTATCAAACCGGGTTTTCAAGATGTGCTCTAAATTCTTAGGATCACAAGTGACTGTCACAAGGCCTTGTTTCCTGGCCAAGAAAGGTATGGCACATATACATGTCTGGTACGTGCCGCCACACGCGCGGAGGTTATCGACAATCCACTCGTGCATCCGCTCGGAGTTTTCGATAAGGCCTGGTAGACTGCCCAGCACGGGCCAAACACGTGGGCCTTTCAATGACTTGGAAATGAAAATGAACCATAGTAGATAACAAGTGACAACAGTGAAAAACAAAAATGCTACATATATATCCATTTCTCAAGAAACAATAAAAAACCTAACAAATCCAATGAATCAAACTCAAAAACTTGAAACTCTTTACTGATTTTTGCATAAAAAATTGTGGGTTGCTGTCAGTTTAATGGAATTTTCAGAATTTTGGGATTGTGAAAAAATTGAAAGATGTGCAAAAAGGGTAGAGAAAAATTCAGTTTGTGACGAAGAAAAATGAACTTTGCTCGGGGTAATTTATAGATCAGAATAATTGAAAAGGTAATTACTGAGGCCAGTCTGTTTCTTGAATTTCACACACTCTCTCTACTTTTCTCTCTATGCCATAAATGCATACCAGTGGCGGTTGGAATTGAAATTCAAGATCAAACAAAAAACCCAAAAGAGAAAATCGAGTCTGTAAAAAAAGCCAAAAAGAAACACTTACAGTGAGCTTCTTCAAACTCCAAAGCAAACCGCCCCTCTCTTCTCTCTCTATCTCTCTGTAATTCCAATTCCAACTATTTTCTGCAGAGAAAAGAGCTGAGCTCTATACATTCATGCATTTAATGAAGGGAATAAATGAGATTGGTTGCGAGAACACAAAATGAGATTCCGTTCTATTAAATTCAAGAAAAATGCACAAAACAACCAAGATTTTGCTTATAATTTTCTTGAAAATCATGGGTTAACACAAGAAAATGCAGTAAATAAAGCCAAGAATTTGCTTATAACTTTCTTGAAAATTCATTCATAACTGAATCATGGGATAAAAGAAATGCAGAATTATTAAGCCAAAAACTTGTTTATACTTTTTCTTGAAATCATGGGTTTGGATTGGATCTTGTGGCTGGTTACAGTTCGGTGAACAACCCACCAACAATTTATATCAATGGTTTACATTGCGTGAGTCAAAATTCAATTTAAAAAATCTCTATCCTTTTGCATGCCAAGAAATTTAATAAAATTTCAAAGTTTGACTGTCTTGAATGCAAGATAAAAGTCAACCATTCTGCTGCCATGATTTTTCTGCAAAGAAAAAAAGTCAACTTCACTGCCACAGATTTTTTGATAGAACAATAACCTCACCTGATTTGGAACGCGAGCCTTTTCTTTCATGTCAATCTATGGGCGATTAACATCCTAACTTGTGAAAGGAATTTGGGTAGAAATTTATGTATTTAATTTTATCTCGTTTCATGTGAATTGTTCACAAAAATACGTTCGCTTTGTAAATCATCGCAAGTGCACGGTTCGTTAACAAGTAATAAAGTGGAAATTCAAGCATTTCGAGTATCATTCCCACGAGAATTAATTTAACTTGATTTCTATTATCGCGATCTTAACCGAATCTATTAAACTTAATATGATTATTTTTGTGACTTTATAATGAAA
>CAIGRT010040939.1:0-10048 GCA_903798405.1 Fraxinus platypoda | reverse complement strand
AAAAAAAAAAAAAAAAAAAAAAGATATTTCACACAATAACTATAAAAGGTAACGACATTTTGTGATATTTACCCATAAAAAGAAATAAAAAATAAAAATAAAATTTCAGCTAACTTGTTCCATGTGCTTTCTCTCACATTTTTGTATCTAAGAAAGTTGCTTGTTATGAACTCATGCTCCTGTCTAGTGTAAATTTGTTATATTTCATCAGAAATGGATTTTGGGTTTTTGAGCCACAGAGAAGCCTCTCCTAATGCAGCCATTCCAGGTTCAACTGAGCCCAAAAATGACAAGGCAAATGGATCTGGGAATCTGAAGGAGAAAAGATCTGAACTTGCCGAGAACAGTTGGAGGGTTACCAAAATGCCAAGGCCTTTTCAGGTTGAAATCCCTTGCAAGAAGACAGAAAATTTCATTGCTTTTGGAAGATCTAATATATGGCCATCAGGGGGTGATGACGGTCAGAAGATGCTCTCATTTTCTTCTTCGGAGCCCCATTGCCAGAATGAAAATTATAGAAGAACAAGAGGTGTGTAGAAAAAAAATCTTAACTTTCTGTTTGAAGTTGATTCTTTTCTTTTCTTTTTTTTTTTTGTGGGTTTTGTAAAGAAAGTTTTTTTTTTAGAATTCGATGTTGGATGTGGTTTTTGTATGTGGCTTTATTTCTTGCACTGGATGCTGCTGGTTGGGAGAGGGTCTTTTCGTGGATAACTAATAAAGATCTTTTGGGGTCTTGTCAAGAAAACAAAAGGGTTACATTTTTTGGCCCCAAGTGCTGTTTAAAAACACAAAATACAGCTTATATTGGTAGTTTTGCTGCAAAATTTTATCCTATTCTTTTAACTATTTTCTGGGGTTTTCTGTTAAAAGAGGGATAAAAAAAGAAGCAGCTAAGTTGTACTTTTACTTGCTTCAGGAGGATTGAATGAAGGCATACGAGGGCCCTTTGCTAGATTGAAAGGTCCATTCACTCCCTCCCAATGGACGGAGCTAGAACGTCAGGCTTTGATCTACAAACACATAATGGCAAATGTCCCAATTCCCTCCAATTTACTTGTGCCTGTCTGGAGTCCTCTCAATCCATATGCATCATCCGGATCTTATTCCTCTAATTTTCGTAAGCTTCTCTTCCTGGATGTTTGCATACACACTACAGCATTAAGTTTACTGACCTGATTAAGGAATTGGAACCTTTTATCTCCTGCAACATGTTCAATAAGGTAAATGGTACAAGTCTTAGACTTGAAGAAAAAGAGAATAAAAATTGTCTTTTGTAGTGCCCACGGTCTAATAGTGGGTAAAAGGCATGCAGAATGATGAGAACCCAGCTTTGTTGCTATGCGTGATCATTAACTTCTATTTTTATGATCTTTTCCTGAGTTTGTCCAATGGAGAATCAGTGTTTGAAAAGGCTTAGTCAGGTATTGAGACATTTTATCTCCGTTAGATGAGACATAAGCCTCCAGGAGACTTGAGGCGTAAGCCTCAAGATAGAACAATAAGAGTGTTCAGAAGAATATAATGATACAAAAATATGCTTGTAATATACCATGAATCTTTCACAAAATCCATTCTTTGTCAACATCCTCCAATTTCAATGGTGTATTCTTTGCATTTTTATTCCATAGGAAGAAATAAGAAAATAAAAGAACTCGTAAAACATTTTAGGTTATAAATAAATAACTCTAGGCCAATAATACAATGTTTGAAAAATGCTAGGAAAATGAGCAAAACCTTAGTTGGTTTGAGGCGTAAGCCTCAGTAAAGAGATGCGTAAGCCTAACAAATGGCCTTAGAGATTTTGAGGTGTTCCATGACAGCCTCACGTGAGGCGACATTTGAGGCGTAAGCCTAAAATAGTTTTTTTAAACCATGGTAGAATCAATAATCAGTTTTAGGTGTCTTGGTTGTATGACATTTTCATGATAAACTATAACCTCCATGTATTTGTGAAATGATTCTTTTTACATTCTTTGATAAAGTTTATTCTAATTTCTAAGAGATATGGCGAGTATAAAACGAAGCAGAACTCGGTAGACATGCGGCATAATGGATGTGTTATTACTGGTTTAGTACATTACCCCCTTCTTGTGCATGCAGTGGGATGGGGTCCTTTCCATCTAGGTTTCTCCGGCAGCAATGATCCTGAGCCCGGGAGGTGTAGGAGAACAGATGGTAAGAAATGGCGGTGCTCGAGAAATGCTGTTCCTGATCAGAAATACTGTGAAAGACACATCAACAGAGGCCGCCATCGTTCAAGAAAGCCTGTGGAAGGCCAAACCGGCCATGCTGTATCTGGATCTACTACTTCGAGTGTGGCACCAATTGCTTCCTCATCGGCATTGGTGATGTCCAGCAGCCTTAGTGCCATGCAGCACAAGCCCAATTCCTTGCAGCCCAATACTGTCAATCTTGTTAACAGGTGAATGATATATTAACCAAGATCTTAGCTTCCTTCAGACATTTGATACACGTATATGCACTCAATGATTAATGAAATGAGGGATCGAGAAAAGGATTGGGGTGTGTGTGTGTGGTAGTTGGTGGGGAGGGGGGGGAGGGTGATGGCCTATCAATCATTGGCAGTCCTCTCAACTGAGTTTTCAGGTTCTGGAATTTCATCCATTGGACTAGTGACTTTAATCAATCAACTCCTTCCGTTCCAGCCAGTGAGCTCTTTGGGCTGTTGATGCATGTTTATAGGGCTAAGGAAAGAATGCATTTTAAACTGATATATTTGCTTGCCATCATGTCTAATTGACAAAAAACTTATGTAGCAGAAAGCAAGGATTTCAAGACCACTCCTTGATACCACCCACCATCAGTCTGAACGCCAAAGATGTTTCATTCTCCACTCATAAGCAACATGTTCCATTTGAGGAATCATCTAACTCAGAGTTTGGAATTGTCTGCTCCGATGCCCTTGTCAACCCTTCACAAAGAATCTCCTACCTGAATACTAAAGACTCTGGTTCTTTCCTGGGTTTCAATGACCAAGATGCAACTGATCAACGTCCAGTTTGTCACTTGATTGATGATTGCCCAAAGGATCAATCTGATCGAGCCCCCGTCTCCTGGCCAGAAGAACTGAAATCAGACTGGACACAGCTTTCAATGTCTATCCCTGTAGCTCCTTCAGATTTTTCATCATCCTGTTATCCTTCTCTACAAAAGAAACCTACTGTCTCAACAGCGAGGCTATCTGATGAGGTTGACCCTATCCAAATGAGCTTGGGTGTAAGTAATGATATTGGCGAATCACTTAAAAAGCAGTTAAATTGGTTACCAGTTTCTTGGGGAAATTCGATGGGTGGTCCATTAGGAGAGGCTTTGACAAGCACCACTATAAGTGTAGGAGCTGGAACGAGCTCGTCTTCTGTGAAAGCTTATGACAGTAGCCGTCAGCTTGATTCTTCTCCCAATGGTGTCCTGCGGAAGTCTACCTTTGTCTCACTCTCTAACAGCAGTTCAGGGAGCAGTCACAGCACTGACAACAAGAGGGCACCCGAGAATACTAGTCTTCCCAATGGACTTGGTTCAGCTATTCCATCTCTATAAGTGTATAATTGTTATGAAATGGTAGTGTCAGAACAAGAACAAAGCTAGTTCAAGAAGTTGATGAAGGAGAATTCAGAACATTTAAGCATGCTCATTATGTGTCTCTATTTCCTTTTCATTTTATCATCCCTACTAGAGTTTTAAAGCAGAAAATAGGCTCATATTGGTATATGGCCTTCTGTAATGTATGATTTACTCATCTTGACAAGACATCTCAACCCTAGTGTAAGCATAAATTTCCTGTTATTTCTTGTGCAATCCTGGAGCAGTTAGATTGATGCTTGTGTTACCAGATATCCGACATTATGTTATGGCCGAGCTTTGCAATGCAGGAAGTTCATTAAATTGAACTTGCGATTTGTGAATGGTGCTTGAAATTTAAGATGCAAAAGTCTAGTTCATATCCTTGTAGTAATGAAAAAGGCAGATCACCCCGCTTTCCCCAACTTCAAGATTTATGCCGAGAGTATTCTTTAATTTATGAAACCATTTTGTTGAAACAAGGCCGTGATGTGCAATGTATGTGTATATGACACTAGTGTAAAAGAAATAAAAGAACCAGGAGACAATTAGCATTCAGGCAGTCAATCCTACAATTTCATCCACATTTGAGGAAACATAACAACATTGCACTGTTCAGATTATGTAGTCAAGCCGTCGCTGTGTGCCCTGGAGATGGATATAATTGTTTTATCAGTTGTGCTATATGTACATCACCACTTACATATCAGTGTACAAATACGTGATGTGAAGAGATATAATTGAATCAACCAAATAAAAAAATTTATCCACTCTCATTTTGACACATTTGTTGATAGACCATTATGTAAATGGTTATGTACAACAAACATTTTCCTTGTTTTATTTCTCAAGGGAGAAGATGCACTAGCCCTCGAGGTCCCAACCTCCTAACTAGCAGCTCATGCACTTCTTGCAAATTTGATAAAAGTGACCATACAATATTGAAACAAATCTTGAATCCTCGATTGGCAAGATATGATTCTAAGGGAATGGAAAAGCATTAACAGCCAAATTCACGTTTCCTAGTTACGCTGCCCTTTTAAGGGAGTTGATGTTCTGTTCGAAAATGAAAACTACGGTACCAACATTGTAGATCCCGGTTTCAATACACTACAATCATCAGAGAAACTAACAACAGCAATATGAATTATCTCGTTTTCCTCTGTCCTTGTTTCCCTTTCGTTTAGCATTATTAGTGAAATGTGCTCTTTTAAATGAGCTGAAATATCTCGAGATTGAGTTCATCTAGATGATCAACCATAATCGAATGAATGACAAATACGTTGTAAGGGCATTTCTAATGATTTGCACCAATTTGCTATAACTTTTACATGGTGCAATTTTCATACCAATTTGAGGTGACCTCTCCAATGGTTACACCAAAATTTACACCAAATAAATAGTATTTCTTTATTTCCTTATCATTTATTTCTCAACAATTAATTTATTTCTAAATTATATTATTACTAAAATTATTAAATTAAAAATAATATTTAATGAACTAAAACATTACATTTATTAATAAATTAAGAAAAAATCAGTAGATTGACTACCTCAATTAAAAAAATTACATTGAAAAATCACAACTAGTTTTGTCATTTATTTCTTGGAATTAGCATATTCATCCCACAAATGATCAATTAATGCATTTTAAAATGCAATGTGCACGTCTTTGACCTTAATTTGTCTAGCAAGAAATTCTTGAAATCGATTATTGCATTAACGCATTTCAAAGTGCAATGTGTAAATGTTAATTAAAAATAATACACACATTAAAATAAATATAAATTAATTAAATCATTAAATAATAGAAATTTTTTTTTAAAAAATGACGTAGAAGAAATTACAATTTGTTGTAATATAAGATGAAGGGCAAAATGGTAGTAATAAATTACACCAAATTTTACCCCGAATGAATAGTGTTACACCAAATTTGATGTAACACTATTCATTACACCAATTTAATGTAACATTGGAGATACTCTAACAAAATATTCAACAACCGTGCTACATTGACAGAAAGTGTTGATGTTTATTGGACTATTTTAAAAATAATCAACTTTTACCTCCAATCATTTCCTACCACCAATACATCTATCAATTAGGATGTCAACATTTTCTGGTAAAGTAACTTAATTCAATATTAAATTCAATTATTTTGTATGATGTAGCACACATTTTTATATAAATTTACATATTTAATTTGCCTAGTACCTTATTTCAATCCTGATCCTTCGGTAGAACGAGGAAAAGAAGGCTGGACTATGATTTGAATAGTATTTAGGGAAAATTTCATATTTAAAAGTTTAACTATGACCCATTTCAAAGTTTCAAAATTAAGAAACAAGGTTTAAAACTTCAAAAATCAGATATTATTAAATTTTATAAAAGAATCAATTAAAAATATATTTTATTAATTAAATATATTAAAGTCACAATTCTATATAATTTGGGCACAAATTATCGAATTAATTGATTACACATTATTTCTTGACCATAAATTAAAAAAAATTATGTCACAAATTATTTCTCGATCATAAAAATTTTTATAGGCCACAAAATCAAAAATTTTGCAGGTCACAAAGCACAAATTTTATAAGTCGCAACGTATTTCACGATCACAAATTATAAAATTAATTAGTTTCAAATTATTTCTCGATCACAACTTAATAAATTGTGAGTTACAATAACATTTTTTAGATAACATATTACTTATTAATCACAAATCAACTAATTTATTGGTCACAATCAACAAATTTATTGGTCACATACACTCTTCGTCCCACTCAATCATCGCCGTCACCACCAACACCAGGGCGCCACCGTCACCACGGCGTTATAGCCACAACCAGAACCAGAACCAACAACCATCCCTCCATGCCACCATTTGCAATACACAGTACTATTAAAATCAACCCAACTACCACCAACACCACCTCACTACTATCGCCATCGCCAACATATCGACGTCGGCGCCGCCACCATCACCATCGACAATACCACAACAACCATACCACCATTTGCAATACACATTACTCACGCTTTCAAATCGCCGCAGCCACCATAGCCACGTCACTCAAATTAGTAACATGAACTCTCGCTTTGAAATCAATCACCACAGTCACGCCGCTTAGATCAGTAATATGAACTCACACTTTCAAATCAACTATTGTAGCTTCGCTGATAAGATCAGTGACACTAGGCGGCATCGCTACGTACGGCTCTCAAATTAGCGCCATAGCAACGTGGTTGCTTTGCAGTGGTGTGGGAAGAGAGAGTCGACCGGCGGCGTTGTTGGAGAACAAGATAAAAGATGTTGACAGATTAAAAAGAAAGGTTTGCAGAGAACTCTTTATTAATAAACACTGTTAAGTCTACATAAAACAACTTAGAGTAGGGCTCTTTTATAGGCATAGATGAAGCACAAATATATAAACTTACTCTGCTAAACGTAAGGAACAGTCCTAAAAATACTTAACAACCTAACAACTTATTAGATAAACTAAAACGTGTTGATTTGAATCATTCTTCAACACCGCCCCTTGATTCAAAATCACGGACATGCCCGCAAGAAGGAAACTTTCTCTTTTGACAGTGCTTTGGTTAGAAGATAAGCCAGCTGCTCATCTGTTCCACAATGCTCCAACTTGATTGTGTCATTTGCAACCAGCTCACGAATAAAGTGGAAACGAATGTCAATATGTTTTGTTCGTCCATGGAAACCTAGATTCTTTGCCATAGCAATTGTGACTTGTTATCACAAAAAATAGTAGTTGCTCTTTCTTGAACTTGATGAAGATTTCCAAGAATTCTTCTAAGCCAAACTGCTTGACATGCTGCTGAAGTTGCTGTAAAATATTCAGCCTCTAAAGAAGATAGTGCAGCTGTGGCTTGCTTCTTTGAACTCCATGTGATGGCACCTGATCCAATAGTAAAAACACTTGCCGAGGCACTTCTTCTATCATCCAATGAACTTGCCCAATCACTGTCAGTGAATCCATATAATCTGAAATTAAGAACTTGATAGTACCATATCCCATAATTTGTAGTTCCAGCAATGTAACGTAGGACTCTTTTAGCTGCTCCAAAATGATGCTTTGTGGGATTTTGCATAAATCTGGAAATCACACCAACCGGGAATGCAATATCTGGCCTAGTATGAGTCAAATAAATTAGACCACCTACTAAGCTTCGAATTTTTTTTTGCATCAACCCTCTCTGTACCATCTTCAAGTTGTAACTTTTCATTCAAATTCATGGGTGTAGCAGCAGATTTGCAATTAAGCAGACTAAATCTTTTGAGAAGATCCTCTGCATATTTCCTTTGTGAAATGAAAATACTATCTACTCCTTGTTTCACCTCAAGTCCAAGAAAATAATGCAACAAACCCATATCTGACATCTCAAACTTCTCCATCATATTAGACTTAAATTATACTATAAGAGAATCAGAAGAACCCACATATATAATATCATCTACATAAAGGCAAACAATGATAATATCATTTTTACCTTGCTGTTTCACATAAATCGTGAGCTCATTTTGACTCCTCACGAAACCACTTTGACGAAAGTAGCCATCAATTTTGCTATACCATGCCCGAGGAGCCTGTTTTAACCCATAGAGTGCTTTTCTCAATTTGTACACCTTTTATTCCTTGCCTTTGACCACAAACCCCTCAGGTTGAGTAACATAGACATCTTCTTGCAAATCTCCATTTAAAAATGCAGATTTGACATCAAACTGATAAACAGGCAAACGTAGTTGTGCAGCCAAAGCTAAAACAATTCTTGCAGTTTCAAAACGAGCAACTGGAGAACAGGTTTCTTCAAAATCAATACATTGCTTCTGCGCGTACCCCTTTGCCACAAGCCTTGCTTTGTGCTTTTGTATGGTGCCATCATCATTGAATTTAGTTTTAAATACCCATTTAAGGCCAATCACATTCTTGCCTTCAGGTAGATCCACCATCTCCCAAGTTCCACTTCTCTGAATTGCCAATAATTCTTCTGTCATTGCAGTTCGCCAAACTTCTTTTACTACTGCTTCCTCGTATGTTGAGGGATCTGTAACATAAAGAGAAAACTGACAAGTTTCATAGATCTTTTTTAAAGATCTAGTCTTTCTTGGAGGTGTTTCATCTGAAGAGGATGAACTACTAGGTGTTGAAGTTGAAGGTGAGGAAGTTGGTGAGGAATTTGGAGACTTCGAAGAAGCTAGAGGATCTGTGGTGGTTGATTGAACATCGTCAAGTATGGGTGTCACATTTTCTGCAGGAATCTGAAGCTCAGTTGTCTTGTTCTCATTGGTTTCATTCCATTGTCAGCTTGCTTCTTCATTAAAAATTACATCTCTGCTTATAATCATCTTGTCAGTAAGAGGGTTATGCAATCTATATGCTTTGGATTGGGTACAATATCTAACAAAAATACATTTTTTAGATTTCTCCTTAAGTTTATGACGAATTTGAGAATTGATCAAGGCATATCCAATACAACCAAAAATCCTCAAATGGCTCACCGATGGTTTTGTACCCTTCCAGCATTCATATGGCGTTTGGTTTGGGACTACCTTTGTGGGAGAAAGATTCAGCAAGTAAATTGATGTTGCAACCGCTTCAGACCAGTAATGACTTGGAAGTCCCCTAGCTTGCAGTAAGCTTCTAGCCATCTCAACAATAGTGCGATTCTTCCGTTCCGCCACTTCATTTTGCTGTGGGATATATGGTGCATTCAACTCTCTGTGAACGCCATTCTTTTCACAAAAAAGATTAAATTCATTTGATAAAAATTCCCCACCACGGTCTGTGCGAAGCATCTTAATAAATTTGCCACTTTGTTTCTCCACAAGAGCTTTAAATTTTTTAAAATTCTCAAAAGTCTCTGACTTGTTTATTAAAAAATAAACCCAACTCATTCGACTATAATCATCACTAAAGAGTAAAAAATACTTACTCCCACCAAGTGATGTAGTGTGCATTGGCCCACATAAATCTGCATGGACTAGTTCAAGACATTCATTGGCTTTCCAAGATTCCCCACTTGGAAAGGACTTTCTTGCTTGTTTTCCATAATTACATCCTTCACATAAATCAAGAGAACCAATTTGAGGCAATCCAGAAACCATACCTTTCTGGCTTAATATGTTGAGATGCCCATAACGCAAATGCCATAATTCTGATTCTTCCTTTCTACTAGCAAGAAGAGCTTGATTTTCCACATTAGAAATTCTAAGGGTCCGTTTGATTGCAAGGGTGGAAAATGGGTGAAAAGAAAATAAATTCCAGGGAAAGTAATTGCCTAGAAATTGTTTTCCAGGGAATTGTTAATTGAGTGTGTTTGATTGGTATAATTTTCCACCCGGAAAATTTTTAAATTTTGTGTTCGTTTAGCTTTGTTTTACATGGAAATTGTCCACTAAAGTGATAATTTTTTCCACAATTGGTTATAAAATTTGTTTTCATTGCCA
>CAIGRT010040921.1:0-10270 GCA_903798405.1 Fraxinus platypoda | reverse complement strand
GTCCCTATACCTCAGCTCAAAATGGCAGGGTGGAGAGGAAGCACGACACATCACAGAAATAAGTTTAACACTCTTAGCCCAAGCCAAACTACCTCTAAAGTATTGGTGGGAAGCTTTCCAAACAGCAACCTATCTTATAAATAGGCTGCCAACACCTACACTCCAAAAACAATCACCTTATGAAACTCTGTACAATAAAAGGCCAAATTATCAAACATTAAAAGTATTTAGCTGTGCCTGCTACCCATGTCTAAGACCCTATCAAAATCAGAAATTCAATTTTCATTCCACCGAGTGCACCTTTATAGGTTATAGTGAGTCTCATAAAGGTTACAAATGTCTAAGTGAAACTGGAAGACTATATATCTCTAGGCATGGTCTTTAACGAATTGGAATTCCCATTCGAGTGTGCAATAGTCACCAAGAGTCATTCAGAACCTATAGCATCAGAAATCACAGCTTCCTATTTTCATTTTCCTTCTAATCATAAAGTATCTACCAGAAATCTTGCTGATACTACCTATCCTAAAGCTACTCAAGCTGACCATCAGTCATCCTCCGACTTAGATGATAATCAGCATAATGTTTTTGACAACACTGAAGGAACTAATGAAACAGAACTTGAAGAGGCAGAACAAAACATACCACAGGTTGATGAAGAACCCCTGCAATAAAATGATGATGATGACAGTTAAACATCTCAACATAGAGTAGAAAATGTGGCTGGGCATCACATGGTTATTAGAGGAAAAGCTAGAATATTCAAACCTAAAACTTATCTTGGGAAGCTGACTGAGAATCTATCAAAACCTAGAAGTGTAACTGAAGCTATGATAAGTACTGACTGGAAGGAGGCAATGAAGGAAGAGTTTAATGCTTTGACAAGGGCTAAAACCTGGGAGCTTGTACCTCCATCACCAACATACAACATTGTTGGGAATAAATGGGTTTTCAGACTTAAGTAAAACACAGATGGCTCAATACAGAGGTTCAAAGCCAAACTTGTAGCAAAGGGGTTCCATCAAACCCCTGGTATTGACTTCTATGAGACATTTAGTCCTATGATCGAACCATCAACACTCAGAATTGTACTCACCTTGGCAGTAACAAAGGGGTGGACAATCTGGCAAGTAGATATTAATAATGCTTTCCTTAATGGTGAACTGAAGGTTGTGTTTATGAATCAACCTGAAGGATTCATGGATGAGTAAAAGCCTAATCATGTCTGCAAGTTAAGAAAAGCACTCTATGGATTGAAACAGGCACCCAGAGCCTGGAATGAGAAGTTGAAAACTACATTCTTGGGTTGGAAATTCAAGCAATCAGTTGCGGACTCTTCACTCTTCTATTTCAAAAATGAAAATCAAATAATCCTTGCACTCATCTATGTAGATGACATTGTAATTACAGGTAATGACAGAGCGTTACTACAAGGATTTATCGACAATCTGAATACAACATTCACATTGAAAGACATGTGAATGCTGCATCACTTCCTTGGAGTCGAGGTGTTATGGCATGATGCTGGAATTCATCTCACACAAACCAAATATGTTACTGATTTGCTGGAAAGGTTTGAATTACAAAACATAAAACCCTGCATCACACCTATTCCTGCTGGAAAATCAATGTCCAAAGGTGATGGGGAAGCCTTGAAGAATCCTACAGCTTACAGGAGTGCTGTGGGAGGATTGCAGTACCTCCAATTTACTAGACCAGATATCACTTTTGCTGTAAATAAATTGAGCCAATTTCTGCAAGCTCCAACCTCATTACACTGGCAAGCACTGAAGAGAGTATTAAGATACCTTAAAGGGACAATAAACCATGGACTTTGGATTCAAAGAAGCGACAGACTCACCCTGAATGGATATTCAGACACAGACTGGGCATCCTGCCCTGATGACAGACGATCAACCACCGGTTATTGTGTCTACCTAGGTGATAATTTGATTAGTTGGTCTTCAAAGAAATAGCAGGTCATGGAATGCTCAAGTACTGAATCAGAGTATTGGGCACTTGCTTTAACTGCATCAGAGATAACCTGGATTCAATCACCTTTCAAGAACTGGAACTACCATTAGTTGAAATTCCAACTATTTGGTGCGATAATATAAGTGCTGGAGCATTACCAGCCAATCCGGTATACCATGCCAGGACAAAACACATAGAACTAGACATACACTTCATCAGAAACAAAGTAATAGCCAAGGAACTGGAAGTAAAGTATGTGCCAACTTCAAATCAAACTGCTGGCTTGTTAACTAAAGGATTGAGTCATTCAAGGTTTCTCTTCTTGAAGGACAACCTTGGAGTTACTCTAGCACCTTCCAGCTTGAGAGATGGTGTTAACTGAATTAACAGAATTGATCCTAGTCAGCTCCACATCATCCAACTGAAATTACCAGCTGGTGCATTCATCAGCAGCATCTTCCTTGTGTTGATTCCGTTTTTCTTTGTAGTGCCACCACTAAATTTGTTGTACAATATTCTAGACATAATCCACTATTTTAGGAACTAACTTACAGCTGTAAATTCTAGATCCTTCTTTGTAAAGTTCATCTATTATATATTGTTCAAGACCTCAGCAATGGAGGCAACGGTTAATTGCACAATTTCATCTTCCTCTAAGTTTAATTGCATGGATCAAAAGTTAAAAACATGGGACCACAACGATAGCTGTAACTTTCAATTAGAATGCATAGAAATACAAACACATTTCTTGGCCCGCAAACAACGACCTGTGATCATGATATATAACAGGTAAATTTAATCCGCGGTCATTTAAAGTAAAATCACGATCGAGTTAGTCAACTTTAATTTGTGACAATGGGTAATTGATCTTTAATTTAATTTTTGATTCACCACTACATCACCTTCTGTTACCTACCATTCCCAAAACTGAATAATATTGCTTAGTTGATAGCCAAATGGTAATGTATCTTATACGTAATCGATACCGGCATGCCAAACTAAGAATGATCACAGTGCCAACTAAGCAACGATTAGATGAAAATACAAAATGTACATCTTTTGGGTAGGTGTAATTTTAAGTTTCGAACTTTTCTGACGTGGCATAGTGGTGAATGATTACTTGGAATAATGGTTTGGCTGTCGACTAAGCAATTTTATTAAGATTTGGGGACCGCAAGTGATGGAATGTGACAAAGTCGTGAAATTTTAAATTAAATTGAAGTCTAACAACTCCGCTGAGGAAAATTAAAGTTTAGTGACCTAATTAAGATTTTTCTAAAACTTTGGTGACCACAAATGAAATTTACCCATACATAACAGTAAGAGTGTTCACAGTGACGGTTATTAGTAACTGTAGAAGAGTTCTTCGCTATCTTGATTTGTACAAAAAGTTCTTATGGAAAGAATCATGTAATTAAAAACTCGACTTAACTAAACATGCCGTTCCTTGCAGATTGTGTGAACTTTGTGGAAAGACAATGAAGAACATAAACAGTAATTTAGAGGACACTTCAATTTTCATGTTGGAATGCAATGACATTAGACTGATACCAACAACTTTAGACACTTCTCGAGAAGGTTTTCGCCAATGTAAGAAGTATTTACGCAACTTTCTAATGGCATGCTTGGTCCTAGCCTTTGTCTTGCCGTGGTTCCTTCCTGATGTCATACTGTAGAGGGTGCTACATTTGGTGTTGTGGTTGGTGGAGAGTTACTGATTGATTTTGTATTAAACAGCGTAGTAATTCTCATATATACAGGTATTGCTTATTTAAGAATTGTGATCCAATATAACTGAGAATGGTGTCAAGTCAACTAAGTCACATTCGAGCAGATGATCCCAGATTTCTTATAAAACAAAGCAAAATTCAGGGATGAAATCTGACTTTTTGAACCGGAACCAGACACGAAAGAAACTTTTCTTGAATCCAAAGAGTGCCTAATATTTTTCTTTATGCTTTCATTTCCTTGGATTACTTGTTTTCTCATTGCTAAACGTTTCTGTCCCTTTCAGAAACAACAACCTAAGAAAGTTGTGACCATCTACAGATAGCATGATATGCATATTTTTTGTTTTGATTCAATCGACATGCCACGAGTTTTTGGCGTCTAGTCATAGATAGAGACTGTGGATATCATAAGCCTACATAGGTAATACCTGGTTTTTCAACAAGAGAAACCTAAAATTCAGCACGGATGGCAATGAGTAAAAACCAACTGCTTAAAGTATCTATAATCGAAAACTAATCGCTCATTGTATAGAAAAACCAACTGCCTTATTCCCCCTCGGTTATGCTTTATCAAAATTAAGTTTTGATTTTCTTGAGTTTTGTTAGAACATCTTTCCTATCGAGCCTGTCCTAGGGAAAATAGTCGTGCATTCGAGTGCTAGTCCTATGATTGATATTAAGCATCTCTCTTTATCTCAGATATTGTCTTCAACTACATCTACTATATCCACATCCACTATATTCATTATTTCATGATTCAAACACCCATCTCCTGATGGTGAACTATCCAACAAACATATTATCTTCTTCTTGGTAAATGTTTCTGTCACCATAATCCGATAACTATAATCATATGCTATATGAGATATTAATCCTGTCGATCCATACTCTATGAAATTGTCAAGGGTAAATTAAGAGGATATGATCATGAGGTAATGATATTCTCACCTGGTGAAAATATTGAGATCTTATTCACTACAGAATCTCATTGCAAATTAACCAAATGCATGAATGCCACAGCAATGGAAGCCAAACACAGCATAAAAATCTTGAGATGATTGCCGAGTTTTCTACAATAGCAACATATGATTTTAATTCAAGTCAAAGTCAAACAATCAATATTAACAACATCTTTCATGGGTCCCACAACTTTTCAACAATACATTTCAAAACTTCTATCATAAGCTACTTAAAATATAATTTTAATCTCCACCAAACACCCTCATAATAAACTTAAAATAACCAACTTTGTGTTCTCATTAGACCTCTTCATCGTATTCCACCTCAGTTATGCTTTAACAAGATTATGATTTGATCTTCTTGAGCCTTGTTAAATTTCATATTGAGCCTCTCCTCAGACAAATTAGCTGTGCATTCTAATGCTAGTTCCATGATTGATTTAAGCAACTCTCTTTAGCTCGAATATTGTCTCCAATGTCATTTACTAGATCAACATCCACTATGTGCATTATTGTACCCGGGAATGATTCAGCACCCATCTCCTCATGGTGAACTCTCCAACAAACATATCATCTCTTGGCTTCTTCTTGGTAAATATTTCCATCAGCATAAGCCAATAGCTATAAATTGGCGTATGTGATCAAATTAACAAGTGAAATGTTGAATGAAATATAAATATACTGTTAGATTAGCATTTACGAATAATTATTGTATAACATTTCTCTATATATAAGCAGTTGACATAACCATTTACATGGAACCANCTTGGTAAATATTTCCATCAGCATAAGCCAATAGCTATAAATTGGCGTATGTGATCAAATTAACAAGTGAAATGTTGAATGAAATATAAATATACTGTTAGATTAGCATTTACGAATAATTATTGTATAACATTTCTCTATATATAAGCAGTTGACATAACCATTTACATGGAACCATATATCCAGTGGTTCCCAACATCGTGACATCGAAATTCTCTTGTCTGCTGTGAAAAGCTTGGCAGTGCCAATGTCTACAACATGGGCAACCATATCTTCATCGAAAATACATTGCTGGTCTTCAAATCACAATGGACAATTGAAGAGGGATACCCATGATAGGCACATGCCACATCTATCATTATTTCCAAATTTTGTGCTATATTTAGGAAATAGTTGCTCAAGGACAGCCATTTGGTAAGGTTTTCAATGGGCATATATTCCAAAACCAAGGCTTTAAGATCAAGGTTAGAGCAACTGCTAATTACCTTTGACAAGATTTTTATGACGAATGTTGCACAATATTTGGCACTCGGTATCAAAACTCTTGTTTGCACCTTCCAAATCTAGATTAAGAGCCTTAATAGCAGTGATCATACCATCTGAAAACATTCCCTTGTACATTGAACCAATACTGCGTTTGTCAATCAAATTCTCTTCACCAAATTTATTGGTATCATTTAGAACTTCATAATATGGAATCCTCTTGATGGTTGTGGGGGTAGTAGAGTGATCTGGAAGAAGTGTATTTCTGCTACAATGTCTTACTAAATAAAATACACTAATGGCCAGACTCAATAACATAGCAATTGATAGTAAAATGTACTTCAAAACTCTGGTCTTGCTAGATAATCTAGTTCTATTATCTTTGTATGGCTTGACTTAAATTGAGATGCTCTACAAAATACTCTATTGCATTTGAAAAATCCGACGTAAAGTTCGTAAAAAGCTCTCTATTTGGAATTTCACCACTAAAATCATTGAATAAAACAATGAAATGCTCAAGCTACTCTAGTTTCACCAAGGACATGGGGATTACTCCATTGAGATTGTTATTGGATATATCTAAAAGAAAATTATTATTGAGCTTCAAAAAAAAAAAAATTGTATTACAACTTATACTTTACTTCGTAGTCTATTTGACTCGAGTGATTAAGCATGTTGGATATCTTAAAACTTGGTGTCTTATAGTCAGACTTGGGAGTCATTGGCCTAAAACTCGTTACATGATCATTTAGAAAACTTAATGAAAAAAAGTCTGTGCACATAAGATAGAAAAATTATATATATGCTCATAGATAGGGAGAGAAAGAAAAGTTATATATTGAAAAAAAAAAATTAATATGAGCTTTTTAATTTAAAAGGTTCTATTAGCATTGGGTTTGACTTCATACTTTGAGGAAAATATTCATTCACAAGTGATTCTTTGCATGCTCTTTCTTATTGATCTAAGGTTTTGAGACTTTGCTTACACTAGTTTAGTGGAACTTTTCACACGAGTAACTTATATAATTTACTCTATATAGGTTTCAAATACTTTACGTGGAAAAGTTTACTATTTATGAATTATACATGTATAAGTAAGAAAATAATTGTTCATGATATTATATTTAAAAATCCGTAAAAAATAGTTGTTTCAAAGAAAGAAAATTTTTATTCTCCCATCACATGTTTTTGCATAATTCTGCATAATATTACATGTATATATTTGTTTTCACTCATTACTCTTTGTGTTATTAATGAGTATATTGCTAGTCTTTGTTATTCATGGAAAAAAGGGGGGAGATATTAGTATTTATTTAAGGGAGTTGGTTATACAAGTTAGGGGAGAAAATTTGAATTTGATTTTTTGAATTTGACTTAGTATTTTTTGATTGATTCTTGGTTGGAACTTTAATATTGATATTGTGTTTTGTCTATATTGATATTAATATTCTATATTTTATTTCTAAGTTATTGATGCACGTAATACATGCTTTAGTGTTACTTTTACTTGTATTATTTTACTTAAAATTTTTAATTGTTAGTTTCTTCTTGCTTTTCACGAGGTATTTTGTTTTTTCGTGTTTCAGGAAATAGGCATGACAAGAGCTGAGTTAAAGGTTGGGATTTGAGTATATGGTAGAATGTTGTTAAGTCGTTTTGATTTTGACTTTGAAATAAATGATTTTGTCTCTAAATGCCAAAAGGGAAGTTTATTAGGTCAATTTTGTAATTGACAATGTCCAAATTAGTTATTGGCAATTTTCGCATTCAAAATCATGAGTTATTGAGTTGTAATTAAAGTTAAAATCACGGTTATTTAAGTTGTAATTAAAGTCCAAAAGAGCTGGGATTGGTAGAGTCATAAAATGAGTTGAAGAAATTCAATAAAATCAAGAAATGGAAGAAGACCTTTCACTGGCCGGACGTTGAGCACTCGAGCACTCAATATACGAAGCCTACCACTCGCGTGGTGTGAACCTGCACTTGAACGACAGACTGGCAACTCACTAGGCTCGTGGCATTGCGCTCGAGCGATGGTTCGATGATCAGGTGCCCTAATTCGCATGAAACAACTCTTTCTCATTCATATTTCACCCCAAATACTACCTATTATAAATATACAACCCATATAACGTTTGAAGGTATGTTGAATCATTATTTCATTATACAGATCACATTCTTCAAGATCCAAAACTCTTTAAATTGTTCTCTTGATTCAACCATATTATCAATTGTTCATATATTAATCCTAAACATTGGTTGAGCTTTGAATTAAGTCAAGAGAACATACTTTGAAGATCATATCCATATTCCAATATTCTCTTGCCCTAGCCACAGATCAAAACACAAAAAGATTTTTGATCTAACACTAAAAAACAGTAAGTTGCTGGGCTTCAAATCATATTGGACAATTGGAGAGGGATGCCCATGATATAGATACTCTAGTACACATGCCACATCTATTATTATTTCCAATGTTCGAGTTATATTCAAGAAATAGTTGCTCGTGGACAGCCATTTGGTAAGGCCCATTTGGCATATATTCCAACTCCAAGGCTTTAAGATTAAGGTTAGAGCAACTACTAATTACCTTGATAAGATTCCTGTGATTAATGTTTCACAGATTTGGCACTCATATCAAAACTCTTGTTTCTACAGTCCAAATCTAGATTAAAAACCTTAATAGTGGCAATCAAATCATTTTAAAATATTCTTCTGTACACCGAACCAACACTGCTATTCAGATTCTCTTCACCAAAGAAAAAAAATGTGTATTTTCCCCTCTATGATTTCTTCCTTATCGAAAACCCATACTTGATTGGTAGCATTCAGAACTTCATAATATAAAATCCTCTTGATGATAATTGGGGAAGTAGATTGAGCTGGAAGAAGTGTATTTCTGCTACGGTATCTTATTAAATAAACTACACTAATGGCCATACTCAATCCCACATCAATTGATGGTAAATGTACTTTAAAACTTTGGTCTTGATAGATAATCTTGTTCTATTTCTAGAATTTTTCATAAAACTTAAACTTTATAAACTTTATATAATTGCCAAGATCTCCATGTCCAATCACCAATAAAATTAATTAATGCGGAACATACCTTGATCCATTAATTTGTATCTTGAATAATAAATCTTGAATTTGGATCTTTAAATCTTGACTTCTTGTTCTTCAATTTAATTGCTTCAACCTTCTTCTTGATTTTTTGATTGTAATCTAGATTATTGATTGTGAATTTCTTGATCTTCCTCTTCAATATGCTTCCTCTTATATTCTTGTATTGATAAGATGACACAAAGAATGAGAAAATTGCATATGAATTGGGGACCACAACCCTATTTATAGTTTCCATATGTATTCGACCCATAGTCAAATACAAACCCTAATGGATCCGGTCTCTACACATATAATCCAGCCCACACTTTATTTAGATACTAAAAGCCTGATTATTTAATTCTTTATTAGATTATGACACAAAGAATGAGAAAATCACCATATGAATTGGGGACCATAACCCTTTATATATTTCCATATGTATTCGGCCCATCGTCAAATACAAACCCTAATGGATCCGGTCTCTACACATATAATCCAGCCCACACTTTATTTAGATACTAAAAGCCTGATTATTTAATTCTTTATTAGATCGCTTTAATTTTGGGTTTAACTTTAAGATAATCTTTATACACAATTAATTACATATGTTGGCCCACATGTCAAATTAAATAATTTCTCAACAATCTCATACTTGGGCCACATATGCTACCTTATAAATGTGTATAACCTTTTGAGCTCAAAACTTTTGCTATTATAACCAAAAACATTTCCAAACAATCTCGTCTATTGATTATATCAATATAGGATCAAAGTGGTTTTCATTACAAATATCATAATTAAACCCATCAATGGTCACATCTATCAACACAATCAAATGACATAGATCAAGTGTGAATGTGTAGCATGGCAATTACATGCAATGTGATCCAAAGCTATCTATTTCCAACTGGTCCTACTTTATTATTTAATACCTTATGAGATCAAACTAAAAAAAAAAAAACTTTAATCAGAGTGAAAACTAAACTGCTTTATTACTGAAATAAAGTTGAATGTGCACAACCAAAAATTACGTGTCAAAAAGAAAACATCCAAAATTACAAACTCCCACTAAACTAGCATATCAGCAAAATTTACAACACACATGTGAGTAGTGTGCTCATGAAAGACCTTGGGGATGGTAGACCTTTAGTGAATGAATCTGCTATCATGGAGTTTGTCCCAATATGTTCTATAGTAACCTGACAACTCTAAATTCTTTCTTTAACGACTAGGAATTTGATGTCTATAAATTTA
>CAIGRT010040898.1:0-15418 GCA_903798405.1 Fraxinus platypoda | reverse complement strand
AGTGGGTTGGATGAAGCCACGTGCGTTTCATCCAACGGTCATGACTTTAACTGTGACACTATAAATATCCCATCTTGTATCATTTTAAGTCTAATGCAATTCCAAATACTTAAAGTTTCACCTCTCTCTAGTTTTTCATATGCGATATTACTTGCTTGAGTGTTGGAGTTTGATCTAAAATATTTTATCTTGTTATCGTGTTGATTCAATCCCGGAGCTTGAACACTTTGTTGGATAGTGTCTCAAAGAGTGATTCCTCTTATACGTGGCTTGGTTTCTACTTACATGGATGCGAGTAGGACTAGAGTTTCTATTGACTCGTTTCTGGAGGTCAACAACCATATTTCCTAATTAACCCCGAAGAGAATTTCTCCTCGAAGTTCATGATAGGACATGCACCTCAATTTCATCGTCTTGAATTCAATGGTTAGCATGTGAATTTTTGAATTGTGCTTAGAAATTGAAACCAAAATAAGAGAAGAATTTTCACTTTAATAATATATAAGATATCTTCAATGAGAAAATTTTCTAGTATTCTTGAAATATGAAGTACTCGATGCTCCATGTCACTGGTTAATTGGCACTGGTTTTCTTTCTCCCTAAGGGCCTGCTCGAGAGTTTTGGGTACCAACTATGGAAGTTTTTTTAAAGTGTCGATTTTAGGTATTTATAAGTGTCAAGTTTTGAGTGGTTTTTAGTAGCAATTTTTAAAACGATCAAACTCGTACTTGGGAATTTATTATCCAACGATTTTGAAAGCTTTAAAAAAATAAAATTGCATATATATGTCTTTTAGTGACATTTTCTATTTTTAAAAATTTTTTGTATGAAATTTTTTACTCATAAGTAATATTTTACTTATAACTAATTTTGTTATAAGCTAGTTTTTAACTTAAAAAGTAAAATGTTTACTTATAATTAAATTTTTAACTTATGAGTAATTTTTACTTATAATCAAATTTTAAGTAATAAGTTAATTTTGTACTTTTAAATTTTTTTTACACATAATCAATTTTTTACTTATTAAGTAATTATTATATTTTATAAGTAAGTTGTTGTCTTATTACTATTATTTTTACATTATTTTTTTTCACACAAAAGTGTATTTATATTATAAGTCATTTTTTACTTATAAGTAAACTTTTTAGTTATCAAGTAATTTTTTTGAATAAAATATGTGGATTGAAAATAATTATCTTAATAGAGGGTAATATTGGAAGTAATTTAAAAAAAAAAAGAAGACCAAAATCCACAAATTTATGGGTTGAGAAATACGCATAAAATTAGACTACACCGAACCACCCAAAATTAGTGTCCATAAAAACTAACAAATACCGATTTTCTCATCATAAATATTGCAACCTTAAAAAAAAAAAACTCTCAAGCAGGCCCTAAGGTGACAATTCTCCATGCACCCAATAATAAAGCACTCATCATTATTTACCCAACATCAACAAATGCTAAAATCATAGTTATGAATTATATGTTAATGGATACATCCCTCGTGTATTAATGACTACACAATAATATCAAGGTTTGAGTTTTTGTTCTTAACAAACTTGTTGACATTTTGAAATAAAACTCTAAATCATAATAAAGTGCCAAAGTACATTTAAATCTAGCCATCAATTCAATTCAACTAAGACTTAAACGAGCCTTTATATGGTGCCAAAGTGCATAGAGGCCTTTATATAGGCATCTACTAAACCTGTGATGCAAGATCCACACCAATGAAGATACACGTGTTATAAGATTCGCAAGGAATTGAAGAACACGTCGAGAAAAATCCTCTATGAACAGAAGGACCATGTTGCCATTTTTCACATGGCGCCCACCCCTCATTTATATGGGAGAGGTCGAGGTCATCAATTTGTGGTTGGCCGCTAAATGTGGCCACCTCGTTACGAGGGTGGTCGACTCTACCTCACAATTGAGATTGGCCACCTTATGAACAGTCTCACATTCATTATTATTATTATTATTATTACCATTTTCTCATGGGTAGTCGCGATCATACATTTGCCATGCTCATGGGTTAAGTTTGAGGACAATCGAGTTAGTTAATAGCCGACTATCATCAGATATCGTTGCTAATAGTATTTTTATGTTCTTGTACTTCATTTTTTAATGATTTTTTTTATATTTTTTGACAAATTTTACTATCGAATTACCGAGACATATGATTATGTTGCTAAATCTATTGGCTGATAAGTATATGGCGGTTTTCAATATATGAACTAAATTTGTTATTCATCAATAAATTTATAAGTTAAGCAGTATTTAACATACATACATATATATGTCCATCGCCACCTTCAGAGATAGAAATCTACAATCACTTTCATTTTTCTTTAATGAATATTCAACTTTGCATTAAACATCACTTATCTAACTTTTCCATCCAAACCCAATTTATTAAGTACTGCCCAACTACCAAGCCACCGCCTATAGCCTTTCTTGCCACCCTTAACTACATATGCATGGTCCCTTCTCACTATTATAACTAAAGGATATGTCTCTTATCTTTATAGTAATTTTGATTTAAACAGGTGGTTGCCTCTATTTGCTGTACCTGCACTGGCTCATTTAAGGAAAAAGAAAACCTTTCTTGCATGTAGCATTAATGGGGTTGGCTGAAATTTTTAATTACTTTTCTCAATCTAATGCATTCGAACCGAGTCCATTGGCCTGGGAAGGGTTCGCTCTTACCACTTCAACTAAGCCTTGACCTCTGTAAAGATTGCTACTGTTTTCACCATATGAACTCAAAGGACAAATGGACAATTATAAACATTGAATTTACAAACTCTATTTCAAGTTTCAGGAAACGATAACTTTTGTATCTTCATTCATTACAAGCACATGAAATATTATTGACTAACATTCATCTGAGAGTATTCAGAAATTGTAGTCAATTACATCTTTATATAACATTATCTTATATGCAATCTAAGAGTAAATGCATGCAGAATTTTTTTTTTTTTTTTGCAGACATTNATATGGCTGAACTAATTTAGAGCTTCACAATTTCTGGGATGTGCACTGGGTACTTATCAATGCAGTTTTGCCATGGTCCATCAGTTTTTGTGCTAATTGTGCGGTTGCATTTCCAAACAGCACTGTTACATTTGAATCCACTTCCAAAAGCTATTTGCCAAATTCTATCACCCTTTTTCATCCTTCCTTTGGCCTCAATGTAACCCAACTCGTACCATAACGAAGACGAGGACGTGTTACCAAATCGATGTAGCGTCATTCGTGAGGCCTCGACGTGCTCAGCAGACAACTGAAGGTTCTTCTGGAGTTCATCAATAACTGCTCTTCCACCGGCGTGAATGCAAAAGTGTTCAAATGCTTGTTTGAAATCAGGAATGTATGGTTTCCATTTAGGGTTAAATATTTTTCGACCGATAAGTGTGAAGAGGAAGAGGAGCTGTTCAGAGGCTGGAAGGACTAGTGGGCCTATTGTTGTAATGTTTGATTTTAAAGCTTCACCAGCTATAACCATTAGGTCTTTGGATAGATTAATCCCAACTTTTCCCTGTGGATCTTCTTGTTCATACACACATTTATAGGCCTTATCGTCGGCGCCCTTGTGAGTTCGAACGACATGGACTAGTCGGTACTTGGCTCGACTCCGGTCCCTCCTCTTGTTGGATAGAAGAATTGCAGCACCCCCCATGCGAAACAAGCAATTGGGAAGAAGCATTGCTCTTTCTGAACCTTGATAATAGTTGGGAGTAATGATTTCTGTACTTACAACAAGAGCATGTGAATTGGGATGAACTTGTAAAAGGTCTCTAGCCAAATCAATTGATATCAAACCAGCACTACACCCCATGCCAGATAGATTGTAACTCTTTATATTACTCCTCAATTTGTACTTATTCACAACCATAGCAGACAAAGATGGGGTTGGAGAAAAAAGACTGCAGTTCACAATAAGAATATCGATATCTTTAGGCTTGATCCCAGTTTTCGCCATCAATGAATCGATAGCTGAGAAAATAACCACCTCGGCCTCGCCCCTCGCAGCTTCCATTGTTGGAGTCGGAGGAATATAATGAATGGCCGGAGGCAAACACGTCTCTTCTCCAAGCCCTGATCGTTCAAGAATGCGCATTTGGAAGTCAACGCTCTTCGGATTATCCCTAAGGATTAGCCGAGAGTGCTCCATAAATGTCGAGAAAGGTACTCGACAAGTTATAGGAGGCTTGTAACAAGCGTAATCAACTAGATATATCGACCGAGGCTTGGACATAAAGTACACAGTTGCAATGAAAATGATTAGAAATGATGAACACAAGACTTGGACAAGATCAAAGTGAAGTGATCTCCAAATGTTAAGCATTTCTTCAGGGCCTAACCGCAGGATCTCGACAAGAATGCCCACCATAATTGGTATAAGAAAAAAAGTTAGAATATGATTGACAAGATACTGGTAGCCAAGCTTCACATATTTGAGTTTAACAGAACTTGAGAAATTTGGCAAACTTTGTGGCATTTTTAGAAGGAAGAGAAATACAGAGGTTTGAAGTTGGATTTGGGAGAGGAAGAGGCGGAGAAGAAGAGGAATTTAAAGAGTGAGAAATGAATGAAGGCAGGTAAGAGAATTAAATGAATAAGTTCATGTCACACAACGCTCCCTTAGCTGGAGTTTTCTTTTGTAATATACTAATTTTGTAAAGCCACAAATTTTATTTAATAATGCATTTACTATTTTCGTTTTTTCAACACTAACCTTCTCTTTTTCTTTGGAGGTAGTACAATTTTTTGTTTCCAAGCAAATTATTTCTGATTCTAAACAATAAGAACTTTGACTCACTATTGGAATATAAACTGTCTCAGATACAACGACTGATGTACTCTAAGGCTGTGTTTGTTGTATCGAGTTGGTCCGTATAAAAAATTTAGTTTAAAATTATAATATATATTACTACGTAAGGATACTACGTTGGGTTAAAATAAATAATATTATTAAACTTTTCATTCAAAAGAATGTCATTTTACCATATCTTTTTTTATTGGACCTAAACCCCGCCTTTAACCTTTGCAACGTGTTATATATATTATTGATAGTGCGATTATTTTTTTAAGGAAAAATTGCAGTAACGGTCCCTAACCTTTTCAATTTTTATAAATTTTACCTTAACTTTCAATTTGTGTCATCGAGGTCCCTAACTTTTCATAAATATGCAACTAAAGTCCAAATGGATGGAAACCGTCCATTTGACCGTTAGTTGATCAATATTTTGTAAAAAAAATGATATTTTGATCATTTTAAGCAGAGACATTTAACTATATTTCCCTCTCCCATCATTAAACATTTCGAAAACCTAAAAACCCAACCCATCTCTATCGTTAGATTTGATGTTGTTCAACCATGAATATGCTCGTCTAGAATTGGCGAGACTAGCGGCAGTAAGGCGCGACCATGGGTGTGACTGTAGGTGGTGATTTGTGCATTGAGGCCATCAGCTAGGGAAGAAATTCCGGCGAATTTGGTGGCCAATGGTTTTTCTGGATTTGGTGGCCGTCAACTTGTGTTGATTTTGATCTTTTGTGATTTTTTATTAAATCTTAATTTTCTGATTTTTTGTAGATATTCGTCGGTCCTTTCTAGAACCTGGTTTTCAAATGTTTTCTAATTTTGATGTTCGATGGTTTTTCTTTCCATCGTGTTTCAGGTTCTTCCTCTTCACAATGGAAAATCTGGATGTGGTGGTGGTAGCAGCGGCAATTTACTGTTTATAGTGAGATAGGTGGCTGCGGCCGGTTGATCGGTCGATGGTGGTAAGTTTTCTGGGTTCGATTTTGAGGTGGGTAGGGGTGGGTGAGATGAAGAAGATAACTTTTTTATTTGAATTTTGTTTTTATTTAAGTATCCTTTATTATATAATTGTATTTATATTGCAAAATATAATATTGTCATGGAATTGACGAAAATGTCCCTACTTAAAATGATCAAAATATCAATTTTTTTGCAAATTATTAGTCAATTAACGGTCAAATGGACTATTTTTTATCCATTTAGACCTCAACTGCATATTTATGAAAGGTTAGAGACCTTCGTTGACACAAATTAAAGGTTAGAGTAAAGTCTCAAAAAATTGAAAAGAATAGGGATCGTTGTTGCAATTTTTCATTTTTTTTAAATAAATAGTGAAGAACAATATACATATTTAACCACCATAATTAGGGGTGGGCAAAATGTCCAGATCAAACCAAACCAAGCGGTTCAGTTCGGTTCTATCAAAAAAATTAATGGTTTTGGTTCTTTGAACCGAGAACCATTTGATTTTGGTTCTGGTTCGGTTATAGTTCAAGAATCACAATCACAACCAGAACCAAATTTAATATTTAATTATATATATATATATATATATTTCATTGGAGATAGCCCATTAATTGAATACAGTTTTTTAATCGATTTTGGGTCATTAGAGCCAGACAACTCATTAGCTGCTTACACCCTAATTTTGTATTCAGTTAAATCATTTCTCTTTCACTCATTTTCAATTTACACAACGTCGCGGCTTGCTAGTACTGCATTTCATCAAGTCAGTGGAGTGTCATTTAAGATCGAAAAATGAAATTGGTTAGTTACTTAAATAGTCTTTAAACTATTTTTTTTACCTTGATTATTTGATGAGTTATTTGTGTTCTTTACAAATAGAGGAAAACTTAATAAACATTCATGAAATATTAAAACGGTTAATGCTACTTATAAAAGTAGGCAGTAAATTTTTTGATAATTCATTCTTTATTGTAGGAGTGTGCCTTCAAAACTGCTGCAATTAATTTAGCGAATCATCGCTATTACTTATTAAACAATTTTTTGTATGAGAACGAAAACTAATTTGTGTATTCAAGTTATGAATATGTTTTGTTTGTTAGTTATGATTTTTTTGATCTCGATGATTGAAATTTGAACTTCTTGAATGTTTGATGTTTATTTTTTTAGTTAGGTATATATTACTAACTTATATGATGCAAATATGAAAATTTAATAAATGAAACTAAAACCAAACCAAACCAAATCAGAACCGAACGGTTTGGTTCGATTTGGTTCCATATCTTTCGAAAAACCATTTGGTTCTATTATCAGAAAGACCATTGGTTCATGGTTCGGTTCAATTATCTTGTAACCAGAACTAAATATAACCATGTCCACCCCTAATCATAATAATATCTACGTAGTACCATTCATCATAATTTTATACTAAATTTCTTGCACGGCTTATTTCAATGAGCCAATAGTAACCTAACGATGATATTTTTTTTCATGTTTTTGGGTGGCGGTGGGTTGTGAAGAGATAAATCACATTATAGTTGAAATAAATAACCAATATATAAATGATTTAGGTTATTTATCTTAATAAAATTGATATTTTAAAACCGTAAGTCTTAGCCCTTGTTTGATATCCTTTATTTTATCATAAACCAATGTTTTCTACTGCAGCTGCGGGCCTAGATATCATGGTGTGTAATCATATCACTTCAAATCAATTTGTACTAGTAAATTATACTTGTGTCATTCAAGATAGCGATGAAAAATCAAATTCTCAAAGGATGTCTGCATGAAAATGAGAAAAATGATGTGACATGGATAAATAAATTTAATTAATATAGCACTGTAGAAAACGCTTTAAAATGCCAAAAGAAATATTGACAAACAGGGGCACATTTTGTACGCACGAGAGTTTTTATATTGTAATGAAGGTGAGCTACTCCAACCCATGGTTGAAAGCACAATCAGTCAAGTGGTTAAACTAATGCTTCAGACATCACACAATCCGACTGCATTGCATATCGAACTCTAGAAATCAAATCCTAGCTAGTCACAACTAACATGTAATAGTAGAAATTACCATACAAATTATTAATTATATCAAACATTATTAATCCAATTAGAATAGACACAAAATTTAAGGTAGATGTCGAAATATGATTGTCGAGTGTTGTGATTTGTGCAAGTACCTACTTTTGAACAGCTCATCACGTGGTGGTGTTGCTGCTAAATAAGTGTTGGGAAAGAAGTTAATACGCCGAGTAATGCTACATTTACAGAGTGGGGCTTCACAGAGGGGGAAATTTGAACCGAATTTTAATCAGGTCGGGACCCACCTCATGTGAGGGTCGGTAAGTCATCTGTGAACCGACCATATGTACATTTAGCTTAATTCTAATATGCATCTACTATTACGGCAACAATAAAAGTGTTAAATTAAAATGAGTCTCTTGAAACATAATTTTACTATGGGTTTGGCTCTCTCAAAATTAAAATGTTAAATTAATGAATCTCTTGAAATATAATTTTATGGATTGACCTCTTCAAAATATAGAGAGTATTATATTTAAAGAGTCCCTTGAGATGATGCACTATAGGGTTTTTTATTTTCTTGCTATTTAAACATTGATATATTGAATAAAAAGGATGAGATTTCTCCTAATTATTGATCGGTAATATGAAGATTCAATTATCCTAAATTGATGTATTCTCGAATTCACATGCTTCATCTGTGAAAGTCTATAAATTTTGTACTCGAAGTGAAATAGTTTTCGATTACCTTAATGTTTCTTCTTTGTTTTTATTCTTGATTGACTCGTTTAATAAAGGGGCCGAGCATATATAGTATCCCTATTTTTGTTTATTCGTGATTTTAAATGGTAAATTATACAGATTCCAAGACTTGAAATTCTATCTTAAAATAAGAAGAAGCTCTAGCATTCATATGTTGTATAATTAATTTTTTTGCTTATTTGATATGAAATTTCCTTAATAATAATCTATTTTAGACAACTAAAAATGTACCATAATGATTTCGTTAACTTCAGAAATTATTGCTATTCGTTCTCTTGTGTAAAATGCTAGGACCCAGCTCACCGGAGATTTTCCCGTCCCATCCCAGCTTAAGCGGTGACGGGACGAGGCGGGAACGATCTCGATTCCTGTTTAACCCTCTTCTATTTTATTATTTTTATTTATGAATACGATGCATCATTTGATTTTTTTTTTTATTTGATTTTCTAAAAAACTTAAATGGGTGGGGATCCCTTCCCCGATTCGTGGCTAATTTTTTTTTTAACCCCGTTCTCGTCTCATCCTGGTTGAGTCAAGAATTTCTCACCCCCCCTTTGTCATTTTCATCCCATTTTCGGATTAAGTCGAAAATTTCCTACCCTATTGCTATCCTAAGATAAACCCAATGATTAATTGCATTGCCTTGTAATCTTGAGTATGTTCAATTGTCTCGTCAATGTCCCTACATAAGGTTTTCTTGAAGTTGTTTACTCTTATTTGTTGGCTTTTAAAGTCATTGCTCAAAATGAGGAAATGTTTATTTCTAGCGGACCTACTTCAGAAAACCAAAATTGCACTCTATTTTCTTAGTCTAATTCGACAGCTGACGAAGGGTCAACCTGTCACGTTTACGTGCCACTATAAAGGCAGATTTGTCCACGTCCAGAAATTGGGCAAACCATATTCAAGAAACCACGATAATGATTGCTTACATGATTGTGTATATTTTTGTTAGATGTTATTCGTTTCTTGGATTTTACCGTTGAAAACGTTAGGGTACGTTTGATTGGTTATTTTGAAGCTCTTTTAATTTTTAATTTTTTAAAATATTTAAAATTTATTTTGTCCGATATCTTTTAAAACAAATATTCAAAAACAAGGTTATATTTATAAGATAAAACTCAAAATATATTTTCGATTTTTTTAGTATTTTCAGTGAAAATGTTGAAAACACTCAAAACATGAGAAATAAGCGTTTAAATAAAATTTTATTTGGATAAAATTCTAAAACTTAAAAATTTTAAAAAAATTTATATCAAATTCAATAAATATCAAAATAATAAAAAATAAAAAATTCTAAAAAGTTCAAATTCTAAAAAATAAAATTTTAATAATAAAAATTCAGAAAAATAAAATTTTGAGAAATTCAAAAAAAAAATACAAAAATATAAATAGTTCAAACTTTTAATGATTTTTTACATTAAAAATTTAAGAAATATATTTAAATTAACAAAAATAAAAATTCTCAATCTACGTCATTAATTTTTATTTTTTATTTTCTATATTTTGCTAACTCAATTTATTATTTATTTCCCTTTTACTTTTGTAGCGTGAAAAAAATATTGTAAGATAATACCAACGTTAAAATATATATTACTTGATAATTTATAAACATAAACGTGTTATACTTTACTAATATTCCAACTTAATGGAATAGAATGTCATAAACTAATTTTTCAAAATTTCAAACCAGACGTGTTTCGTAATTTCTTGTTTGGAAAAATATTTTTTTTTAGAATAACAAACCAAACGTGTTTCTAACAATATTAAAATAGACCATCAAAAATAGAAAATTGAAAATAAACTCAATTCAAAATTGAAAACTGCAACACAAACCAACCAGACCTTTATATTTTCAATTTATATGTAAATAAAATCATTTTTAAATTCGAACGTCACTCTATATAAATCAATGTAATGGAATTATCTAAATATCTCGGGGAAAATATGATTTTAATAAGCCAATTCCACGAGAGTCGATTTTGTTGTGCCTCTGTTTGGTCTCCATTATTTCTAAAATACATTTTTCCAAAACTCATTTTCAATTACACATTCTTTCATAAAAAAATATTAAACATAAACTTAAAAAAAAATTCTTATATTTTAACCACACATTTGATCATCGTTTTGACTCAATCTTCCACATACTCAACTACCATTGAATTGAATAATACGAGATTTAAAATGTTTGAACTTAAGCAAAACTTAAGCATGTTAAGGATAAATCTCAAATGAATAGATAAATTGATTATGAGATATCATCTTACAAGGACATATTAATAGATAAATATCACATTGACTAATTATCCGAAGCATAAACCAATATATAAGGCTTTACTTACTCATCTTAATAAGGTATTCATTTTAAAATGACTCGAATCTCAATAAAATCTATATGAAATTGATTGAACGGGTCGAGATCTTTATGGTAAAAAAAACTTCCTTAACCCTATCGATCTACTTGACTTGCATCAAGTTGGACATAAAGAAACTAAACGTGATGACTTGGTCTGCTCAATTAGCTTTTTATTTGAAAATTTGTAGTGTGAACAATTTCACATGTAGTCTTCTTATTGATCAAGGTTTACTTGTAGTTATTATAGTGTATTATTTTTTAGTAGAATAGTTCACTAGAGTGGCATGTTCATTAAGAGGTCAATGCACATTCTTTATGACATTTTTCTATAATTAAAAATACAAAAATATTGAATTACCTAGTTCCATCTTTTGTAGAAAAAATTAAACAAAAACTTGTGAACATATTTTGTCCCCGGTTGTCAGTGTTTCTTAAAATGCCGGTGGCACGGTTGTTTAAATCTGTTGATAACAATTGCATCAAAGGTACTACATAGATAACGATACTAAACTCTATAATTCATTTAACTTAAGTCTCATTGTTTGAGACAATGAGGTTTCGGAACATGAGACACTAAAGTCTATCGAGGCAAAATCAACTTTAAATAAATTCTATAGAATGTGACATTCAATTGAAAATAATAGTCAATATTTCTTCAGAGAGACTATAGTACTATTTTATACATGTTCACAAGAAAACTGAAAATTTATTACTAAAATAAGTCCATGCTTTTTCTTGCTGTAGGAGTTGGCTTATACATGCAGTTTTGCTTATTATACATGTATCCAAAACAAAATCACTGTGAAAAGCATATCTTACCAATTAATTTAGTCAAATTGAAACACAACACGTGTACGATTAAGTGAGGAGAGTGGGATTTTACTATCGAAACTTTCAAAATCTTGATGCAAAAGTTAAATCGATGTGTTCGTGATCAAAGAAATCTTCTTCTTGTCCTAGGCTTCGAATTGAAGTGCCACTGTTTTGCCATCATTTCTTAAACTCATTTTTCTTTTCTACTTATTTTCAACCGCACATTTCATCAACATTTATCAAAATCTATTAAAAATATAATTTTTAATTAAACCAAACAAGGTATTATAGTCAAGATATAGTTGTCTTCTATGTATCTTAGGTGTATTGTTGCATGAGGTCTCTCAAAATAATTGAAAATATTTATGTTTAAATTGATTAAACCACAAATAATTGAACATTAATTAATTTATTCAGGCCCACATATTATAGATTTCAAAAATAAATACATTACACTAACAAGTAAGCCAATAGCCATTCCAGCTTCCCAACTGCGCGTTACCCTGACAAGCTAATTCTACCTACTGCCGTTCTTAAATTCTTACTTGTAATTGTGCTCATATGCTTAAATTCATGCTCGGACACGTCCTATTCGATTTTTTCGGTCAAACAAGAAATTTAATTTGTTCTTGAGGTCTTGTACATGAATATTACTTCGCACGAACGAGCAATTCGACAATGGGTAGTCAAATTTCAATTTTACTATTTCTATACATGCAACCATTTTGTACGACGGCTTCAGTTACTCCGGTTAACAAGATCGATATTGAAATGAAACCCTAAGATTTAGGGTGTGTTTGAACCCTATTTTTTGAAAGAACGGATTTTGTAATAGTGGTTTTTTGATAAATGTGTGGTTAAAAGTATAAACAAAATTGGATTTACGTGTAAAATTATTTTAATTAAAGAAAGAATGGTTGAAAATGAATTTAGAGAAAATATTTTTTTTCATATAATGTGGCTCAAACATGAGCTTAATAATACTACTTCCGTGGAAGATCGAGTACAATTAAATCTTTCGAAACCTCGAAACGCCATGAAAAAAACATCACTACAAAAAGAACAAAATATGTTAGCTGCATGATCCAAGAAATATATATTCCTATTTTTCCCATTCTCTCATCCCTCGAAGAGTTGGTGCAAGAAAGTTGTAGAACGCAGATGATGAACAGAAAGTAGTTGGATTCTGATAGGTTGACATCGTAGGATTTATTACAACCTTTGCAAGAGAGTTCCAAACACCCAGCGTGTTAAAATTTGGGTCCAATTCACCTAACATTTTCTCATAGCAATTACTCAAAATTTCAGTAACGACAGCCAACTAGAAACTGTAGGGTTTGGTGTTTTAATGCTTTAATAAATACAAACATCCTCAACCCTTAACCTCCAACTACTTAACCTCATCACAATATGGAGATGTATTCCATCTTAATTCATTAGTAAACAACTAAACTTAGGACTTGTTGATAAGATTATCAATGATATATTTGTCAAGAACTTGTTCAGAACATGACAATATAATAAGGAGTTTTGTACGTCGTCACGAACGTGAAAGAGAGACTTGCGACTAGGGAGTGTCCTATTATGCGATGCTCAAGGCGAGAAGGCTCAAGTCAACGTTGATAGATTTTGCCGAAATTTCACTCGAATGAAACTATGGGACTCTGCTCTGGAATAGATACTTTTCGACTCTTTTAAAGTACATAATGACAATGAATTAAGACATATTCGATAAATTGGAGGAAGGTTACATAAATACTGCTCCATTATGCTCTCTTCGTTGCTTAACCTACTAAGAGCATCTCCATTACATCTTATTAATTGGTATCTAAGTGGCATGCACATAAATGGACTTTCGATCTACATGACAGTAATATTTAGTGAATAGGCAATCAAGTTCAAAATTTATCCACATACGCACGCATTTATATACACGCTTGCATTGGAGATACTCTAAAAGATCAAAATTAACTAGATCCTTAGTGACTACAGCCATTTTAACCTACCCCCTCGATCTTCTAACTTCTCAACCATATCCGATTCAACCTCTAGACATGCTTGACAGTTGCTTGAGGCTAAGGCCCCATATTTAGGTAAGGCGATCGCTAACGAAATTTCCACCATGATTATTTAATCTATTAATTTTTTATTTTTTTTTAAAATACCCACTTGACAATTTTCTCTAATGCCCCTAAATTGCTTAAGCCGCCTCTTCATTTACCTAAGCCATGTACAAGAAATTTGTCCCACTCATCTTCATCACCGGTATCAATCCAATCACATCATCTTCCTCCATGACAATAGTCTATTCCTCCTCAACATCTACACGTGTCTCAGTTCATTGAGGTCAAAGTTAAAAGCACCTTCCACCCCCATAAATTTGCATCACATGATCCATCTTTTCAGGCACCAAATACGGTTTCATAGCTCATTTCTTTATAGAATAATGCTATATGTACATTTAATGGCTTACATTGTGTTTGACATTCCATTTTTAAAAAAAAAAAATTTATGGGCGAAAAATTTATTTATTTATTTATTTTAAATTATCCAATAGTGAGTTGTCACGTGACACAATGTAAAAGATGATGTACATGTAGCATGATTATTCTTTATATGTCTGGATGACATAGCGCCCTTATTATGATCTTAAACTTGGGGACTTAAATGTAACAGATTGCGTTCATTTTTTCTTTTTTTCATAATTGGCCTCACGGCGCTGGTAAATGTGGCTAAAATTGAATTCAAAAATGGGTCATTGTCTTGTGGCATTTTTAGATGCCAGCCATACATTTGCCCAGTTTCATGGATTCCAAACCAAATCAACAATTCACAAGAAGTTTCAACAACTGAAAAACGTGTAGAATTATTTCGATGTAATAAACATATTCTACAAGAACGGCAGAGATCCTTATTTTTATTCTTCGAATTTCCATTGTTATTTCTTAATTTAACTAAAAAAAATAAAAGTAATCTATCCTCAGTACCACTACTTGTGGCGAAAGAGTCCAAAATCTTATCTTTTTTATTAAGATTTGTGTGGATTGCTAATGAATTAAGGAATCCATTACCGCAAGACTCATGATGATCTTCACTAATAATGAATTGCATAAGCAAAAATCCAACTCATTACGAGGCAATTCCGCCCTTCTCGGAGTGCATACTCCAAATTGAAGATACTCTCACCATCAATTAGATACTTCAAGCTGAGTCGTTAGTGTTTGACTCAATTATCCAGTAAAACTAAGAACTGATTATTTTACCAGAGCCCGATGGTTACTTTATGGCCTTGCCTTATCCAACTTAATTCTCCTTCTCAACTTGAAACATGCATTTGAAGATAACTAGTTTTTACGAACTCACAATTCTCCTTTCCATGACAGACTGCGTAATGCAAATAAATGGCTAATGGCATGAGAGGAAGTGGTATAACAACATAATAATCAGCATTGACCAAACAGCATAAAATCATTTGAAATTTATGAATCTAGCTAATTGAAGAGTACAGTATACATAAGCAACAAGTCTAGGCACTCCACTTATTATTGATGTAGAATGGGAAAGAAGAAGAAGGGGAGGAATCCGAGAGGAAGAAGGAGAAGAGCCGAGAGGGAGAAGGAGAAAACGTGGCAAAGCCAATCTCAAATTTTAATCAATCATCAACT
>CAIGRT010040852.1:0-26837 GCA_903798405.1 Fraxinus platypoda | reverse complement strand
TTTGGTGGGAAATCTGATTCCAGTTTTTTTTTTTAATGAAAACAAATTTCATAGCCAGTTGTAAAAAAAAAATTCACTTTAATGGACAATTTTCATGTAAAACAAAGTCAAACGAACACTGAACTTTGATTAAAAAAATGATTTTTCAAGAAAAAAATTTTCATTTTTTTTTTTTTACTTTTTGGCAATGGAAACAAATTTTATAACCAATTGTGAAAAAAAATATCACTTTCATGAACAATTTTCATGTAAAATAAAGTCAAACGAACACAAAATTTAAAATTTTTCGGGTGGAAAATTATACCAATCAAACGCGCTTAATTTCCAATTCCTTGGAAAACAATTTTTAGGCAATTACTTTTTTTGGAATTCATTTTTTTTCCACTCATTTTCCACACTTACAATCAAACGGGCCCTTAATGATTTATGGATGTAATCCATCCATTTGTCTTTATAATGAAACAAAATGAAAAATTTTGAGNTCCACTCATTTTCCACACTTACAATCAAACGGGCCCTTAATGATTTATGGATGTAATCCATCCATTTGTCTTTATAATGAAACAAAATGAAAAATTTTGAGATCGTGGTTGGCACAAACGAAAATTTTAAGTAAAGTCCGAAAGAAACAAAGTTTGAGATCGCAGCTGCAATTATCCTCATTGATTATCAAGAGTGATTTGAGTTCGTCCTCCTCTCGACGCATCTCAAGTCTTGGTCACTAGAAATAGCTTGGATATGTTTCTAGAATCATTCCTCGATCGAGTCTCTAATGAAGGCAAGTATGGGCTTCGGATATTTAAAATAAATTTAGTGCAAAAATATCAATTTATTTTCATCAGTAATTCAATATATTAGTATATCAACTCAAAGATTTGGTGGAATTAATTTTTGATAACCCGTGTAATAATTTCTTGGGAAGGATCAAAATAGAAAAGTAAACTGATAAAATAGTATTTTTATTTAAAGATGATTTCTTCACTAGTTTATATTTCTTAACTAGAATTATCATCCTGGTTTAAACGCAATTTTATCTGTCTTATTGCAACATTTTTAAAATCCAATTTATGAAGTTTTGTGATATATGGACATTTTGATGAAGATAATAAGATAAAAGAGAATGAAAAAAGAACGGATTTTCACCAAAACCAGATGATTAAATTCGTCGAGTAGTCCTTTTTTTTTAATAAAAGTACATTTTCAAAAAATTCACTAATTATCTTCCCAAATATTTTACTTGGAACTATATTACGTACTAGTATGGATGGCTCCTCCCCGAATTTATGAATCATGTCCCTCAACCATCTAGGTTACTCTTCATTTGACATACTCTCGATTCTTGTCATTTTATATTCTCACATTTTTTTTACTCTGGGGATGATAACGGGCAGAGTGAGATTAAAATATCTTCATTTATTGCTCTTTTAATTTGAATCATATTCTTCGTCCCCGTCCCAATTACATAATGGAATGGGCGAAATTTTTTTACAACCCTCTTTTGTTCATTCTAAAGGAGTGAAACCATTTATAAGAAAATCATCTTTATATTTTCGTCTCGCGTATATATTTTTATCTATCAAAGCACCAAAGCAATAAAAGTATTTTAATGATTTTTTGAAGATTATGGATTCTCATGAATTTGAATAGAATTCCATTAAATCCATTCAAATCTCATTAAAATAGTGAAATTCCTAAAGATTTTGTTATGTGTATTTTTAGAATTATAACAAGAAGCATGGTGACATATGTGAAATTAATGGGAGATAGATTTATGATCTTAGTCCGTTAACTCGATCAAGGTCGGAATCCAATAATCCGTTAACTAAATGGATCAAATATGGATATAGGTCAACCCTATCCGATTTATTATAAAAAAAACATAAAAAAATATTTTTTATTTTAATATTATTTTAAATATTAAATCAATCTAAAAATTATTTAATAATAGATACAAATTATATTACCAAATGCAGTTTTAAGAACTTAATAAAATAAATATATTCTATAAACAAAATTTAATATAATAGCATTAATTGGAATATTTGGAGAGTTTTAAATTTTTATTAATTAGTAAAAGATAAGGAAAAATAATTAATTTAATAAAATGTAAATAACTCTTTATATAATAGTATAATTCACTAACAAACCAAATGTATAATAAACTATAGCCAAACCAAATGTTCAATGTACTACAACCAAAATAAATGGATTCTTATCATACATTGAAAGTTTATAACAAAATGTTTGGAGATGTCCTCTATAAAAAAAAGTGAGTCAATAAATGGATAAACAACTTTTTGTGCCTTCAAATTCAATTGGCTAAAAGTTAAAAAGTTGAAAATTTTATAATTATTAAATCCATTTAAAGAATTGGAAAAATATGAAAAAAATAAAATAAGAAGTTAATTTTAACATTGATTTTATTTTCCTAATTTCTCTAATTTCGGATTGGATATCCGATAACATAGTAAATCGGATATGGATTTAACAATCAAATATCCATTGGATTATCGGATCAGATAGAATAATTATTCTTATCGAATCGAATATGGACAAATCCGATCTATATCCGATCCATTTATAACCCTAGACACAATTAAACGAGTAACATAATTTTACATTTTATTGAGTCTATCACATAGAGCCACATTGTTTGGGTCACGGAGGGTATAATTGTCATTTCACTTCCGGCATATGCCTTTGGAGTTTGGGGACATAATGTATTTCGCCTGCCCGTAATTAAAGAATATCCTCCACAACAGTCGTTACCATCGCCAGAAAGAAAAAGCTTTTTCTTTTTCTTGAAAATAATTAATTATTACAAAAAAAGGCCGTAGTGAATCCAAATTCTTAAATAATCTTAAAATCCCCAAATCTTCAACCTCTCTTCCTTTGACCACCGTACCATTATACACATCACCGCCTTTTTGCCGCTGCTGCGGTGCTGCCACAGAGAGAGAGACCCAAAAAAAAAAAAAGCAGACCTTTCTCTTTCTTTCCCTCGCTTTTTTGCTCTAATTCACATTAATATATGAGCATAAAACACTCACTTTTATACTTATAGATATAGATATAGACACCTGTATATATATGTATACAGAGAGAGAGTGAGAGTTATCTTTTAGTTTCAGGCTTTCAGCTATTATTACCTTCTTCTTAGATAACTGATAGCACTTTCTTTCTCTCTCTGTATGTATATCTGCGTCTGATCCGGCGGTTGAGATTATTTAATCATCTAATCTTGTGGCTGGGGATCGATTGTCAGCCTTTCTCTACGTAAGTTGAAGCAAAACAAATTCTTTATAATCTGTCTTTATTTGTGCACACCAGAGATAAATATACCTATATAGTTTATAATGTATATATACATATGTTAAAAAGTGTATATATGTGCTGGTTATAAATTACATACTCGTATTTTGTAGGGCTCTCGCTATTCACAAAGATTTTTATTGGGTTTGGATTTCTTTTCCTTATTCTGGGAATCTGCGATTTTTCGCATGCAGTGCACGTTATTTGGTGTGTTTTGAATTCTGGGTCAGCGCAATTTTCTCAAATTCATCGGCTTTTCAATTGGGAAAGGACTTTAAAGTTCGAGAAATTTTTTTGTTTGCATGCTAAGACAAAGATTTTTCGAATTTACTGGGTTTTTATTAATTTAATGGCTGATGGTGACCTCAATCTTATTATTGCAGTTGATTTTATTTTTAAAAAAATTTTACTCAGATATATATATATTTTTTACAGATTTTTTAAATTCGGGCTACTGTTTCTACAGTATTTTCACTGTTGGGCATTAGTGAAATGCTAATTAGGGTTTATAAAGCTGTAAGTGCTTGAAATGCTGTGTCGGACCATCGTTATTCTATGCGACTTTCTTGAAATTAAAAAGCAAAAAAATTGATCAAACATAGAAACTTCTCTATTTTTCAGCCACACGATTAACAGTTACTACTGCTTTTCTTCAAGTATTTCCACATTTTTTTATAAGGGAATTATTTGGAAGCATTTGGGTTCAATCCTTTTGTTTTGTTGTGTGATCTTTTTTGTCTTCCTTAACTATGAGGTAGTATCAATTACATATTAAACTACAGGAAAGCTCCAGAAACAATTAGAACTCTCCAAAGTTAGTGTAGAGTCATTTGTTGTGTTATTTTTAATGCATATTACCAAGCAAAAGTTAAGAAATGTTTGTCCTTGGCTAATTGATGTATCGATGCTGGTTAACTTGTTTGAGTACCTTTGAGTTACACCATAACTTATTTTCAATTGGTTGGGTATTTTTTTTACCACGTAGTATCTGAGAAGATGTTGGGTTGTGGTTATGGTACTTTCGGATGACTAGATTCTACAGTTGTTTTTTCCTCTTTCCATAGAAGGTAGATTAGATACCATGAAATTATTGTTATTGGACTTGAAGTTCATAGTGACAAACTTATTTGGGGCCTTACAAGGTGATAATGATGCTCGTCATGTGCCTTTACTTTGGCTGGTCTTTATGGATAATGCTTTACTGCTTTACACAAGGAGAGAGTTTGTTGTAGTGCTATTCAACACAATGATTTTTAGCAAAAAGAATCTTTTTAATTTTGGTTGGTGACCATGGATAATCTCTACTGCATTTCTGGTCCAGGGTATAAGATAAATGCATTGCTTTCCAGCCACCAACATTTTGCCTTCCTTTAGTGATGTTGACTAACAATAATGACATATATATTGACTTAGTTTCTTGTTACTGATAGTTTTACCTTCTTTCTGGAGAGCATATATTTTCAGTCCTTTCTTTTCTAAATGATACCATATTACAATCCTTAGAAGTATCATTTTTCAATCTCTTGATCTGCAGTGAGGAAGCTGAATCTAGTAGATTTTAGGCTATGGAACTTAATGCGCATAGAAGAGCTAGACGGAAGGATCCTGTCACTCATCAAAATGGTGATGTGAACACATTAGATGTTGAAGAGGACCTTGATCCCTGGACTGCCTGGGCATATAAGCCTCGTACAATTACATTATTACTTATTGGTGCATGTGTTCTGATGTAAGTCGTTTAGTCTCGAGCAACTTGTTTCTGTATTGCAGTTTAACTGATTTTATGACCGTTCACTAAAGGACCGATTCTATTCTGCCCTATACTGTGAGAAATTTTCCTATTGTTTTGTTGACTTGATTACTTTTGTTCATTCTCTCAACATTTCTGACATTCATAAATATTCATTTTATTCTGAAAATCATAAACGACACGAAGCTGTAACATGTGGCATCAGTGTTGAAAGGTTTAGCCTCATTTACTAATCTTCCGTATCCTGACATTCTTCCTAGTTGGGCAAGTGGTGCACTTGATCCTGAACCCAATTCAACTAGTGATCTGGTTACTTCTGTGAAAAGGTGCACACATGCTTATTAATGTGTTACATGCCTTCTTTTAATTGTTTGTGCGTTTATTTTTCATAAAAATTCTAATGGCTGTTTATTGCATCTGATAGAGGTATATGGGCAATGATTGCCATGTTTCTTGCTTACTGCTTGTTGCAAGCTCCTTCTACGTAAGTTATTTTCTTTCTTACCTTCTCTCGGAACAAGTCGTATTTTTTTGGCCTCGGAGGCCCCTTTTTTATGTTATTGCTGCTAAGTTCTGTTGATTTGAGATGATTTCTTATGTTTTTAGATACATAAAATTGAAAGGAAGACACGTTCTCTAAGCTTAGCTCATTGCAGAACTCAACAGAATGAGGCCTTTTCCTACACTTATCCAGTCTGTCTAGCTAATTATCAGATGCCAAGATTTTGCATTTGAATGTATACAATTTTCTTTCAATGCTTAGCAATAGAATTGTAAGTAGCCGGAGCATCTGTGATGCATGTACTCATCCAGAACCAAATATGGACATGTTTGAGAATTCATTATATGTGAGGTTCAGAAATTAATAGGATATGAGGACAGCTGAGATAAATGTCGAAATATTATTATCCTGTGGGTTTTTTAGCAGCTGCGATTAATGGATGTTCGTGGAAAGAGAGATGTTCCCAGTATTTTCTTTTTGTTCCTTATTGTTGTAACCGAGTATCCATTTCTACGTATATGGTCTTTCGTTCTAGCTATAAGTCTTTTTTCATCAATACAACATTACAATAAGCTGAGCCTCATTCTCTATAAATTTGGAGTCAGCTATGTGAATGCTTTGGTGATTATGTGTAGTTCATTTCTACTTCTATTTGAAGATCCAAGTCGAATATTTTTCTCATCATTAAAGAAAAAATGGAGGTCCAAGAGTGTCTTTTCATATTTTCATTCATTAAATTACCTTCAGTTGACCCTGATTCCAAATAAAGATAACCTGGGTTGGTGCTCATTGTCACCAGTTCTTGCCTTTTGTTTCTAGTTCGTTTGTTGTTAGCAACCCAAAATGGAATAGCTGTCCCTGCCTTTTGCCTTAAAGGTGCCACAAAATAATCCCAAATAGATTTAGGCTTTTAGCAGCTTCGAGGATAATAGTTGTGGTTACAGCTAAGATTATGCTAGGAACACATTACTATATGTAAACTTCGTCTCTCATCACGCGGGAGCAATAATGGGGATGAAGTTAGATTTGTGAAACACTTTCATTATTTCATGCTTGAAGTTTCCTATTGACCTGCTTAGCCGTTTATGTGTTTTCATTTATCTTTACTTAAGGTTTTGCTCATACATTTGTGCGCAGGGTACTTATCAGGCCGCATCCTGCAATTTGGCGCCTGGTTCATGGATTGGCTGTTATTTACCTTGTTGCATTGACATTTTTGCTATTTCAGGTCAGTTTCCTTTTTAAGCTCACACTTATTTTTTTTCATGTGTTCCATGGCACATATAACTATGTTATTTAATTAATATTGAGGTTTTCCTCTTTGGATTGTGAAGTATTATTAATGTGTAGAGGATTCAATTGATGGTACAATCTCTTTCTCTTTCTCTTTCCCTTAATAAATGAAAAAAAATTCTAAAAGTTAAATTGAAGCCATAAATTTAGCATTCTGGTGTCGTGACAAGGTTAGAGTTACTATACAGGATTTCCTAGTCTTTGTTGGTTGCTGTTATATCAAATTACAGAGTCGTGTAACCATAGAAAGATAATTGAGAGATTTTTTGAGTGATCACTGCTTTGCTTATGATATGAAGTGGGTACCATAGAATATATATTCTATGGAACTGATTTTGGGATAATCATCAGTTCTTTTATGAATTTTACTTCATGATAAATCATAACTGTTTGTTAGTTATTGGTTAATTGCCATGACCAGTGGATGTTGATGAAGTTGTTATTTTCACTTCAATTTCCAGAGGCGTGATCATGCTCAGCAGTTCATGAAATACCTGCATCCTGATCTTGGCGTTGGTAAGAAACTTGGACTTTCTGATTGTTCAACCAATTGGTGGCAATGCACGATGTTTGTTCTAGGGCAATTATCACTTGTTTTAGATAATTGGGATCATAACTGTATATTTTTGTGATGTAGAACTTCCTGAAAGATCATATGGTGCTGATTGCCGAATTTATGTATCTGAAAGTCCTACAAACAGGTTTAAGAATGTTTATGTATGATTTCTACTTTCACAAACCTTTTCCTTGTTATTTTTATTTTTTCTTCAATTATTTCATGTTTCCATGATCTATGTTCTTAATAAATGTGCCACTGGAGCTGAATTCCTCTACGATTATTTCGATTTTTAGGAGACACTTTTCGATGAGTTTGTTATCGCTCATATTCTTGGTTGGTGGGGAAAAGCTATAATGATACGTAATCAGCCACTCTTGTGGGTACTGTCAATTGGATTTGAGTTGATGGAGGTCAGTCTTTATGAAGTTCCTCGTTCTTGTTTTCTTTTTTGTTGACCCGTGATTGGTTTAAGCTAATCTATCTTTTATACATTAACGTGATTTTTATCTTGTGTTTTCAGCTGACCTTTCGCCACATGTTACCTAACTTCAATGAATGCTGGTGGGATAGCATTATCCTTGATATATTAATCTGCAATTGGTTCGGTGAGCATTTTGACCCTTTTCTTCTTTTTACAAGGCATACTATCTTAATTATGGTCGTTTTGTTGTCATGGACTATAAACTAATACTTCATTCCATTGGTAATTTCCAATGCCGATATTTGTCTAAATCTGATTTCCTAATAATTGTGGGCCCACTGTCCTGGATTGGTACTGTGTGTCAAAGAATGTGTTACCCTTGGCATGGGCTGTTTTACTGTTTCTGTTGTCATGAATGTGTCCATTACTGAACATGAATGATCAACACATCTTTTCCTTTAATGTCTGCAACTTGTGTTGAGTGAATACATTACATGAAGCAGTTATTTTCTATTAATATTTTACCGAAAATTTAAATTTCCTTTGCTGTTTTTGGGTGTTCCTCTATGGGAAAGAAACCATCTTTGTTTGTAAGTGAATAACGTTGAGCATTACTATACCTGAGGCAGTGCTAAGTTGACACTTGCCTTTAACAAAGATAGTTAATTGTAGAGCTTTGCTATATGTACATCATAGTGTACATAAGGGTGTACACCCCCCTTACATGGGGGTGGGACCCGCTTAAATAAAAAAATATTTTATACAGTGGGTCCCATCCCCATGTGAGGAGGGTGTAGCCCCTTATGTACAACTTTTGATGTACAAGTGGAATTACTCTTAATTGTATGCCTCTCTATGTGATGAGTAAGGTATAAGAGAACTTTAGAGGAATATTTCAACTAGGATCCAACAAAATGGAAGAAAATCATTATTATTTTGAGTTATATTGTTCACTTACTAGAAGCTTTTGCATTCCTTTTCATTTTAGTTCACCAATTAATGCACAGTAATAATTCTTCAGCCTTTTCAGGCTAGTATAATTTTTCTGCCTTATTGGTTCTGCTACAAATATCAAATGTGGCTAGCTGGCTGAAAGAAGTTGCAGAAAAGCTGGGCCTCTTTTTAACGTAGCCCCCCAGTGTTGAAGTCCTATCTCAGCTTTGATGCTTCCTTCAGATTATTTTCTTTTGATAGAAGTGTTTCTGTAATTCCTTTTGTAATCTAGTTCCTGAGTCCAACATGATCTGGATGCCTTAATTTGGGGAAGAATGATTTTAATATACATATGCACCCAAAGGGGTTAATGCTCTTTTACCATTAAAATGAACTCGTCATTTATGAAATGTTGAATGACCTGCATCTCTAGGTACCTTATGTTGGATGTCATCAAACATTTTGATTTTGTCGACCCAATCATTCTTGTAATGTCCACTAAAGTTGGAAACCATGGGTTAACCCAATAAGGTTTTCGGTTCTCTCAGTGATTTCATTTGAACAGAGTACTCCATAACAATTCCACATCAATACGTACATAATAAATTTGTATTATTTGGTTGCAATGAGGCTTATGAACTCCCTAGATTTGGCACAGAAATAAGATTTAGAAAGTTTATGCAGTAACCTTACTGCCTGACAGCTGACGCTGCATGTTTTCAATGATTTTCTTGGTCAAAAACCTTATTTTATTGTTTGGGGCTTGGGGTGGATTTCTGGTTCATTATACACACTGAGATTGTAAACAATAAATCTCTGAGATAATACTTACTGATCAAGAGAATAAGTATGAAAAATCAAATGAAGAACCATTAAGATTTTAAGTTAGTATACAATTTGAACGTCACATGGTGTAGATCATTAGACAATAGCAACATATTAAGTTAGAACTTGTGTTAAAAAAACACTCTTTAACTGTTAAAAAAACATTCTTCTGATGTCATACATGTTCACCCTTATGTTTACTTGTCAGTTATCATTACCTTTTTTGTCTCCATCTAGCAAAACACAGTTCCTTGGCTGTCTCAAGCATCTTAAATTCCCAAGATACCGAGCCAAAATCAATCTTTAAAGTGCTAAGGTGGAAGTAAGATGCCATATAGATTGGTGAAAACCTTTCTACTATGTGTGTCCTGATTTTCTATTAAAATCTGTATTAATTATTCATACTACATAATGTAATGTATTTTACAACTCGGGAATGTAGTTGGCTCTGGCGTTCAGAATTTTCAGAGTCTGAGCACCCACTTCTCACTACCCAATAACGCATCCTTTTATTATCCTCAAACCTATCAGTTCTTACCAACCGAATCTCTTTGACAACATGAAGAAACCAAAGTTAACCCACCTCTCTATCCGTCCAAGGAATGAAATGGGAGAGGCCTTTGGTGTCCCCCCGTTCAAGAAATGGGACCTCACAGTCACGATAATCTTACATAGTGTACTTCACCTGGATGAAGTGTTAAAATCTTTGTTTGAAGTAGAACCTTTAAGTTGACTGCTTAAAGGAACTTTAAATAATATGGTGGTGCACCATCTTAACTTGTCTGAGAAATTCTGGCTTTGCTTGCATTTTTTTTTTATTCTGGGTTCAAAAGCCATATGGATGTAATAGGTAGTAGTTACTTGTCCATTTTCAACGATCATGAAAAAATCGTGGAGTAAATTAACGTGGACAAAAACAAATTAAGTGCCACTTTGCCTTGGTAGAGCAATTTTGATGTCATTTTTTTTATACGATTATGTGTTAGGTAGTTTCCACCAAACGCATTCCAAAGGTTACTTGTAAGTTTACCTCACCATACTTGCGTATATATGTCATTGTGGTATTACACTAATATACTATTTTATGAAGAATCGTGGATGCACTATGTCGGATGCTAATTTGTTTTCTGAAGAATGGATTGATGATTTGCCATAAGAACCTACTTTCGAGGCATTCAAATAGAATGTAATATGTTTTCTCGTTGCTCTTTAGGTATTTGGGCAGGAATGCGTACAGTTCGGTACTTCGACGGGAAAACTTATGAGTGGGTTGGTATCAGCAGGCAGCCAAACATCATAGGCAAAGTATGTTTATTGCCAACATTTTCTTTTCATGTTCTTTAAATACTGGCTGTGTCAAATGTGTTTTTGAGTTTTGGGTTTTAGATTACAAAGGAGTGATTGCTTATATTGGGGCCCCATAAGATCAATAGTTGCTGATTATGATCTGTGCAAACCAGGCACTTATAGCGTCTTTCTCCATCTACCGTTCAGGTCAAAAGAACACTGGGACAATTTACACCTGCACGGTGGGACAAAGATGAATGGCACCCTCTTCTTGGACCATTGCGATTTATTCAAGTTCTCAGCCTTTGTATTGTTTTCTTGACTGTGGAACTTAATACATTCTTCATGAAATTTTGTCTTTGGATTCCTCCTCGAAATCCCATCATAGTAAATAGGTTAATTTTGTGGTGGCTTATTGCTATACCAACTATTCGTGAATACAATTCTTACCTACAAGACAGGTATCTTTTGAATTTTGATACTCCATATGATATGCTGATATTGATATTCTTATAAGATAATCTTCTCATTCTCTCTTTTTAGCTTGATTACTGCTTACGATTTTCAGAAAACCAGTGAAAAAGGTGGGAGCTTTTTGTTGGCTTTCTCTTGCTATATGCATTGTGGAACTCCTCATTTGTATCAAGTTTGGACAAGGTGTGTTTTTTGGTTTTTTATTTTATTTTTTTCCGTAGAAAGTTTGGATTTTGCTAAATCAATGTTTTTGAATTATTAAATTTATTCTTCTTCGACTTATTTAATTGTGTTTCAGGTTTGTTTCCTAATTCCATGCCCAAGTGGTTGGTGATTTTCTGGACCTCTGTTGGGATTGGATTTGTGATATTCTTGGCTACATGGTCATGGCATTTGCACAGATCAATGCAGAGAAAGCGTCAATAAGTTCATTTTTATGCCTTTACTATTCTTTCGATTCCTCTATGTTTTCTAGGTAGCCAACCTTGTTGTAAATACTCACCAAATCTTTAACTGTAAATGTTTACTCTTTTAGGTTAGCTAATACAAATTGATTCTTGTAGAGAGATTGTCAATTCTTTTTACCTTTTTTTTTTTTCCCCTGTTAGACGTGATATAGATGCAATTGAGATGAAAATGTTTTGGAGCATGGCTTGTTTAAAGCATTATATCATCAGTTGCTTCTTAAATGCAAAGCTTTTTTGCTTTGATGTTAATGTCATGGCTCATCTTCGATTGAATATACGATAAGTTGTTGTACGGTAAACAACGTGCTTTAATCATTTATGATTATGATGATAGTTGAAAATAAGTCCATACAAGTCGAAGATCTTTTTGATGATGTGGTCGTGCTTTTGCAAAGCGTCATTACCTATCTTTCGAGATATCAAAGTAACAAGAAAAACTCTTCCACACAAAGCTATTATAAGTCATTTTCTTTCATCAAAGATGTGATGGTGACCTTAGTTGCATTGTTTAAATGGTGACAAGCATGGAATTTTGCCTAGTATATTTCCAAATTTTAGCATAGCTTCCTTCAAATTTTCCTCATTTTCATCGAATCCCTTTTGTCATTTATCCATATAAGTTGAAATACATTTCAGTTTTTTAATCATAAGCAGTATATTGTCCTATGTCAGCTAGTGAATACTAATCAAATATATGATTAAAGATAAATAAAATTGTTCCTCATCATTAACATAGCTTACTTCAAATTTTCCTCAGTTTCATCGAATCCCTCGTGTCATTTATCCATATAAGTTGAAATACATTTCAGTTTTTTAATCATAAGCAGTATGTTAATGATGAGGAACAATTTTATTTATCTTTAATCATATATTTGATTAGTATTCACTTGCTGACTTAGGACAATGCGTCTAAATTTTTTTTTTCTAGGCTTCTAAGTTCTAGCTATACAAATGTAATATATCCTTATTCCAAAAATCGCCATAATATCCATGATTTTCGAATGCATTTCCTCCAGGTCGATCCGAGGACACCAAATAATATATTTCTTTGAGCTTTTCATCCTGGGACTGGCTTTCAGATTTTTCTTTTTTTCCTAAGAGCTTGTTTGGGAGGGATTAAAATCAGATTAAAATTGAAAATATAATCGTTGGAGTTGACTTTTATTAGACGAGTGAGACCCAATAACGACTATATTTTCAATTTTAATTGGATTTTAATCCTTCCCAAACAAGCTCTAAATATTCTCTGAAAAAACAAATTATGTTGTAGAGGCCTTTAATCTTTTCTCGAGGACACCAAATAATATATTTCTTTGAGCTTTTCATCCTGGGACTGGCTTTCAGATTTTTCTTTTTTTGCTAAGAGCTTGTTTGGGAGGGATTAAAATCAGATTAAAATTGAAAATATAATCGTTGGAGTTGACTTTTATTAGACGAGTGAGACCCAATAACGGTTATATTTTCAATTTTAATTGGATTTTAATCCTTCCCAAACAAGCTCTAAAAGTTTTTAGGGAGCGAATGGTGCGGCAATGAGCTTTTTCTTCCATGCAGTTTTTCCTCTCACAATTTCTTCATTTTTTGAGTCTCCTTTTATCTGAAGGAGATGAGTGTAGCTAAATGGCCCCTGATTTAAAGATCCCAGTAATCCATTTCCCTCAAGAATTCCTGATGAAAATGAATATCCATTCAAACAATTGTAATTATTTCCAGCATTTATCAGTTCAACTTGCCGAGGCTCACAAAGGGATTGAACTACATCTGAACTCCCACATTCTCTTCTGTATTCCAATATAATGTTAGAGAGCTGGTGATTCCCCAAAAATTCATCTGGAATTGCCTGAAAAGTTCATTAAAAATTCAAGATTTAATTATCCCAATTCGTTATTCGATCAACTGAAGATCGCTAGACAGTTATTTCATGTTTACCTCGAGCATCCATCGAACATACTTGACATTGTTTACGTGTTGGTTCATGTCCAAATCACTTCTCTTTGGCTGCAAATGACAAGGCTGCAGTATATCAGTGAAATCATTCGTTATAAATAAGAACTTGCCAAGTTTATCGCGATAAATTTCACCTTCAAGTCTGAGTTCACGTAATGCGCTTTATCATCCAACTTGTCTATTTTTTCAGGGCTTTCTTCTTTGATTGCTTGTTTCTCAATGAACCATGGTGAAAGTTCAGCCCTTACCTCGTCTGGCATTTTTGATAGGCGCCGAGTTTGCTGGTTCATCATCACCCACGTACTGTTCCAGAACCTAATCCTTGTTAAAAATGAGAGTAATTTCATAGTTTTATCATAACAGATTATTAGGCAGTCGAGATTGAACCTCGTTGCACGTGCAAAAATGACGCCTGTGGCTTGACTTCGGAGTAGCCAGTCTCTCCTCATTCCATTTTTCCCTGATGCTCCAACCCAAGTGTCTATCTCCATTACTTCACCCCTATCGACATGACTAATTGGTTGTGAAACAGATTTTGAATGTCAATAATTTTTACGTTAAGTTAGTATTCTTTTGCCAGTATTTCTGAGAAATACAGTGCTATTTTGTCCTTTGAATATATAGGTTAATATAGTAAAGTTGACTAGTTGAGTACCAGATTGGATAATGATCAACTTGAACTTGCATTCTTGAAACAACCCAAATGAGATTATTTCTCATCATTCCATGAGTAGCTCCAAATCCATCACCAAGAAGCCCTGACATCCATACATGATTCAATGCTGTTTCCTGAACATATTTCCAAATAAAATGCCTTAAAACTTCTGCATGGAAAGTAGAACAGAATTCCTGATAATTCGAAAGCTGGAAATTCATCACCTGAAGCAGGTTGAGAATACTCTCAATTGTTGCAGTTTTATCAGGTCCAACTTCATAAGACCTTATAACAACGGTCTGCCTGTATCCGACTCCCTCCTCGATGATAATCCCTTGGCGAAAAGGATCGACTAACTGCTTCTTCGTAGGAATATTTTGCCGATACTGCTCTTTGGGGATATAGACATTTGCTTCAGAATCAACAGAAGTGAGAGCCAGTCCACTATTTTGGCTCAACAAATCCACTTTCGAAGGCGAAAAACTCTTAGTCCCATTGATTTTCACACAGTTAAGTTTCTGTTTGTTCTTCTTGCCTTTTGTGGTGGTCGAGCACCGCGTGTAGAAAGCCAGATGGAAGGAGACAGATGCCATTCTCTGTAAAGGGTGTAAAAGGTTGAAATTGTGCTTAGGCTAATCAGATGGTTTTATAGCCATTTAGTGGCGGAGAGGACTAAAATAAACAAGATTTTAAAGGAACAGAAAAGGGAACTTTGTTCTAAATTTGAACATTTCAAAGGGAATTTGATGCTTATAGATTGATGGTTCCCCAAGGGTGGATGTGAGCTGTGGGATCCTGCTTAGCAGCAATCGACAGTTTGAAAATGACAAAAATATAATAGTAGAAGAAGCCTCCTTTTTCCATTGTATAGACAGGCTTGGAATTTTCGATCAGACAAAGGTTTTGTTCTTTGGAGGCTTGGAATTTTCGATCAGACAAAGGTTTTGTTCTTTGGTATAAGTGTGAGTGCTGACATGTTGTATTGTCTGAATTGTAAAGTTTGAGGTTTTGCACGAGGAATTGTGGCTTTCACTAAAAAATTCACCACAATCTATGCGTTTGATTGCAAGTATGGAACTTGCATGGAAATAAAATAAATTTTAAGCAATTCAATTACCCAGAACTTATTTGTATGAAAATTATCAATTAATGTGTTTGATTGATTTAGTTTTCAACAAATATTATATTTATCCATTTTTTATTGTTGGGTAGATGAGAGAGAGTGAATTACCTGAAAGATAAAAATCATCCCTCCTTAAAAAATTATTTTTCATGGAAAAAATTATCAATCAAACACCCTAAAAGTGAAATTTGAATGGAAAAAATAAAGCCAATGAAGTACACTCTAAATGAAAAACTCACGTGTCATTCATGGAATTACAGTCATGTACATCGCTACTAAATTACTTAAAAATTATGACTGGAAAATGAATAGCAGCCACTTGATCGTGCTGCTGCCAGTCGCCAGACTCAAACGATTGTTTACCAAAAATACAAATCTCTACAAAGTCGTAAGACCATGTGTAACTCTAAATGAGTTACCCCAATTCTCATGTTAGGTTGGATTTGAACCATCGACAATGAGTCTTTCTTAATACTTACCCCAGAAGAAATTTCCTTTTTCTCAAGTCTTTCGAGGTTTCAATTTTTGCTGCAATTGTCTCAGTTGACGGTAGCAAATAAAAGGGAGATGGAAACAGAGGCAACAAAACAAAAGGACAGCAAAATTTACTTTGGTTTTCTTTCTTTTCTTTTCTGTTATCAATTCATGAATCCATACTCTTGGGAGCCTAACCAAAAATTGGGCAATTAAGATCAACTTTTTAAGAAAAGATTCACCCCCTCAAACTGGATGAAGTGAAGAAATGAAAATAACCTAAATGTTTCGATCACATTTAGAACCATGAAGAAATAAAAATAACTATTTACTTACACTCAAAATAGGTGTTACAGTTCGAAATTTTTTCTTTCTTTCTTTCCAGCTTTGAATAAATTTGCATAAGTATGTCATCATCTTTCTTTCAAATATATGAAATGAAAGTAATTAAATATAGAAAACTTACACTTGGAAGTCTAGAACAAATTTTCCAACTGGAAACATTTTGGTGGAGGCACGATGTTTGACAACCGTTATTTGAAAATATTTTTTCTACGTACTTATTTTTAACCAAACATTCACACAATAAAATATTCTATACGTAAACTCAAAACCTACTTTTTAATTACACATTCTCCAGAAAAATCACTATTTAAGACATTATTTTTTGAAAATAATGGCCACCAAACATGGGCTTTCTTTCTTTCTTTCATTTTGATATGCAATACTTTATTTTTGAGTAAAATAAGTTCGTGCCAGATCTAACATGTGTTCCTGTGGAGTTCAACATCATGTCTGGTGTCGGGATTGTGTGAGTAGTCTCTAAGAGCTCTTATACATTGTTAAAAGTTCTTTTATACGACGTTAAGTACTCTCTACAATTTCGGTGACTCAAACACAAGAGAATGCTATTTATTATAGATTTGTGATCGCCAATATATTGCCCCCTTGGATGACGAATTCGACAGAGGCAATGATACACGGTACAAAGAGGAAAAAAATGATCATGCTATGTGTACATAATCATGTACGCACGGCCTTACACCCCCCTCACATGTGGGCCCCCCTCCATGTGAGCGGGGTGGTGTACACATAGCATTATTCGGAAAAAAATATTCTCTCTCGATGTCACTATCTTAACTTCCACTCTCAAGAGTAATTTACATGAATGAGAATCGCACTTGGAGATCGTAAAATTATCAAACAGCAATTTACGTATTATCGGAACCATTGTTCATTAACCAAACTAACGAAAGCGCACAATAGAATATCCATGTGTTAAATGAGCCGTGCTCCACTCGTCAGCCCTTCAACCCCTTCTCTATAGATTTGATAATTGTTGCAAGCTCAAATCAGCACATTTTTCTCACATCCCCACTGAAGGTTAAGAGAAATGGGAAGCACGGGTGCTCTGATCAACAATCTACACCTGAAAAATAACTCCCTTTGCTTCAAATGCTTACATTCGACCCCGATTCCTAAAACTTCTTTGCATATCAACCCCAGAAAACCCAAGCTGTTGAGCTTCTCAATTAAAAAGAATTTGAAGAAATTTACAAGGATAGTTTGCTCTGCGGTTGAAGATGCCACCGAGAAGAAGCAAGAATTGAGTAGTGGCAGCCCCAATGGAGCTGACTTAGTTGTTGAAGATATGCAGGGTAAGATAGAACCTATTTGATGTTTTTTGTCTTCAAGATTATTTTTTTTTTCGATTTTTCGGATTTCTTGATCTGGCATTTTTTTCTGAATTGTGTCGATAGTTGATTGCTGATACTGGGCGTGCCCTATTGTTTGAACTTCATGATTTGATGCCTTTGATGTTAATATTGTATTTTGGTATAGTTTTGGAGTGGAATTGTTGTAAAGGCTCGGCTTCATATCTGTTTGCTTGGGGAGAAAAGAGAACATATTTTCTTCATCATGGTGTATTGAGCATGGTGTATTGAGCTAGGTTTTTAGCAGAATAGTTAGAAATAAGTTAGTGAATTTTGTGGAGCACCACTTGATAAATAGAGTCATAGGTGCTAATTTCACAATTGGATAGGCTATATTGCTCTTCAGTTTTGTGAGTGCTTGAAATATGGTGTCCGGTGCTTGACATTCAGACTACAATATGAGATCCCCAATGTTTATCATGGTCCTAAAGTTAGGGAGTACATCAGAGATGTTTTCTTTGTTCTATAACTATTTTAAAGGGGATTTCGATATGTTTGGAGCATTTTGACTGTGTTGGCGATCATGTTACCATTGGATTAAAGAAATAGTAATAATATGTTGTGTCCAGACACCCAGAATTTGAGCTTTGACGAACTTGGCATTTTGATGAATTCAAAGCATCAAGCACCCATACCCAAATGTGAGAAGCATTTGAGCTGGTCCGTTTATTAATTCAACCAGATGAGTGTTGCTAAATATTTCATCTGGTTGCTATTGTTGTAAGGAACGAAACAAGTTTTCCTCCAATCTTGGAGAATTTCACCATGACTTGCTGGTAAGTTGATAAAACAAATGACTTTGGTAATTGAACATTTTATGGCATTTGCAATCCCACGATGATCTTGGATATAAATCTTTTCACTTATATACACACACACATACATTTAACTGGATAGAGAATATACATTTATAGATTAGATTATAATTTGTTTGGAAAAGATTTTAAGTGCTTCTAAGTTGTGGGTCCCGTGGAATGTGTAGATAATATGTAAGTAGTAAGTTGTGAGTCCTATTAAATATGTGGATAAAAAGCATATTTGACTTGCTTAAAATAAAAACGTTAAGATTTTCCAAACATACACTATTTCTGAGGAGCTCAAAGGATGCCTATTCATTTTCTAGATATCGTCCATGTAGGTTCTGTCTGATTGATCTTGCTTTTTTGAGGCCCTATAGGCCGTGGTTTCTTGGTCCGTGTGTTTACTTGATGTTTCACTTTATGTTTGTATCATATTTCCACGAGCCTCTATCATCACATAAGTGTATGGACACAGTAGTAAATTCCTATGTTCTGGGCGTACCATATCTGCGGCTTATTGTGAGTGATTTTCCATTTTTTCTTTCTTTAGTTGCTGACATCTACTCTGAAGACTTATTTGTGCACTATCATTATCTCAGTATAAGAGGTCTGTAGTTTGCTCAGATTCTGAAATCATATATTTATGGCATTATAGATTCTAGTGATGGTGCAAAAAGTCGTCTTCAGAACAGCGATACAGATGATGATGGGAATCCTATTTACAATTTTCTTTATCCTAGTAAAGAGCTCCTTCCTGATGATAAAGAAATGAGCATATATGATCATCTAGAGGAGTTGAGACAGAGACTTTTCACGTCAGTTTTGGCCGTTGGAGCTACTATGCTTGGTTGTTTTGTGTTCTCAAAGGAACTCATTATATTTCTCGAAGCTCCAGTTAGTGCACAAGGTGTTCGATTTTTACAACTAGCTCCTGGAGAGTTTTTCTTCACATCTCTAAAGGTACATGTCATCAATATCTCTTTATTCCATGAGTGAATTTAATGTTCTCTTTTCATTTGGCATTGAATAAAATATAATTTGTTACTTGTTTATTTTATCCTTTCAGACTTCTGGTTATCTGAAACTACAGCTTCTATCTCTGTCGTACTTTCTTGTGTGTCTATTTCCTATACTAGAATTCCAAAGCTCCTCTTTAGTACCTGAATGTATGCACGTACGGATGGGATTAAATGAACATTTCTTGTATTGTAATCACAGAGGCAAACCATTTCTTGAGCACAGACATGACATATTAACTTATGGGTTAACTAATTATGGTTTCTGCATGTAATCTGATATTGCAAATATCAAAAAATAACTTTCAGAGAATATATAGTCCTTGTTTGAGCCCCATTTTTTCAAGAACTCATTTTCAACCATACATTCTCCAATAAAATAATTTTACACGTAAACCGAAACCTTTTTCTTATTTTTGAACCACACATTTTCCAAAAAATAAATATTCCAAAATACATTTTTTCCCCAAAATGGGGCTCAAACAAGGGCATATTGTCAAAAGGGGATCTCAACTTGGCGATTGCAGTTAGATTGTGGCTTGTTGTTTTCATGCAAGGGAGTGGCACAAGTGCTTTTGTCATTCGGCTTTCTATTAAGCCATTGTTCGCAAAATTTCAGTAGTGACAAGTGATTCATATGACAGGACTAATGTGTCCTCTACACTGCTTCACCTGTAATCTTATGCTCTTTTAAGGTTTCACTAGTTCCAATATAAGAATTGTGTATATAGTTTTGGCTGGTTGCAGAATTTAAATTACTATCTTCGGGTAGCCTTTTTTTCTCAATGCAACTGGATTGGATGTTAAACTCTCACTTTCTGATGTAACTGATCACCTTTTTAAGTGGAAAATGAGGGAACATGAAAATACACAGATTATTCTACTTCAAGAGCTGTTGGCAATTACACATTCGAGAAGAATCAATAGTGTTCCCTTTATCTCCAGAGTTGAAATTTAGATCTAATCCTTCTCTAAGAATGGATTTCATATTTCAATTCATCCAAGAAAAACAAAGTATCTGTTATTTTGGAAAGCTCAAGTTATGCCCTTCATAGTCTGGGCAAAATTTGAACATTTGCTGACTGGGATCACTTTGGATATGTTTGGTGTACCGGATTAGGCCGTATAAAGAATTTAGTATAAAATTATAATGGATAATACTAGGTAGATGGTCTTATGGTGGATTAAAGTGAATAATATTCTTCTGCTTTCCATTCAAAAGATAGTCATATCAACTGTATAACATAATACAATATAAATGATGGAGGTGGGTTTAGGCCAGAGAAAAAAGAGATAATAAGTTAAATTCTCTTAAATGAAATTTCATAGATTCCTCTACCTAGTAATATTCATTATAATTTAAACTAATTTTTTTATCCGGTCTAATCAGGTGCACCAAATGTGACCTTACAGTTTGTTCATTTAATAGCCCTTCATAGCAGTATTTCTTATTTTTTTCCTTCTTAAATCAGAAGTGTTGGGACGAAAGAGTTTTTCTTTTCTTTTTTCATTTTTTTGTACGGAATAAATAATTTCATATTTGATGCAGGTTTCAGGATACTGTGGCCTCCTACTAGGAAGCCCTGTGATTCTCTATGAGATGATATCATTTGTTCTTCCAGGCTTAACAAAGGAAGAGAGAAGCTTCCTGGGGCCAGTTGTCCTAGGGTCCTCAGTTCTTTTCTATGCAGGCCTAATCTTCTCTTATTACGTTCTCACTCCAGCAGCCTTGACATTTTTCGTTAGTTATGCGGAAGGGGTTGTTGAATCACTGTGGTCTATTGATCAGTACTTTGAGTTTGTCCTCGTGCTCTTGTTTAGCACTGGATTATCTTTCCAGGTAAAGTTTATTCTTTATCTGCATTCTTTGTCCATGCGGATGACCATGCAAATTTTAGGTTTAAAATCAGTATATTGATTCTGTATATATCAGAAAAGGTATCACCTTCATTCAGAATATTCCATTTCAATATTATAATCGTGGCCTGCTAGATATGGCTGTAAGTAATAATCGCGATGTTAAGTGCAATTTACCCCTTTCTGTTGTTTAGTTTGTTGATTATCCCTGTTCAAGTTTGAATAGTCACTTAAATCCTCTGTGTTTACTATATCTATTTATTTTTTTAGTGAAATTACTATATTCTCGCTTTTTTTAATTTTTGCTGATTATTCCGAAATAGTGCTGATAGCTCACCCTCCACTTAACTTGGCTCATCAATTCTTCTTTTGTCTTCTATAGTGGTGAAATAACTAACCTACTCTCATAATTTGCTTGGCACTATTTTTGCTCAAAGGTTATGGAAGTCATTTCCTTTAAAAACTAATAAAGCTAAGTCATGTTGTTGAAAGAACGCTTGGATATTGCAAATATTGCTTTATAAATCAGTCTCTGTTTGTGCCCTGTTCTTTGCTCACCTACGAATGTTCTTTAGTTTCAAATATGTCATTTGTATGAGCATTATTTATGGACATGTCTTCTTCTTTGCTGATGGTGGCTTCTTAATGGGCTAATATTTGTCGATACTGTAACTATGTAGCACCGTTCTTGCAGAGAGCTCAGTTGGCGGATTTGATTGGAACAATGGACAATTTTTTGGGGGGTTGGGGAAACACCATTATCTGATTGGAAAAAAAGAGGTGCAAAGAGATAATGAGTTTGGATTACAGACATGAATGTGCAAAAAATGTTTGAAAATGTTCTGACAGATGCGTTGGAACGACTCATGGATTTCTATTGCTTTCAAATTGTTTAAATCTCAGATATAATGCAATTATTGGAATATTTCCTTCAACAAATTGTTGCCTCATCCTTTTCTCCTCCTCTACAGGTTCCAGTAATACAACTGCTGCTTGGACAACTCGGATTAGTGTCATCAGAACAGATGCTATCTGTTTGGAGATATGTAGTGGTAGGGGCAGTGATTGCTGCTGCTATACTCACACCATCAACGGACCCTCTTACTCAACTGCTTCTGGCTGGCCCCCTGATGGGTCTTTATTTGGGTGGAGCATGGACGGTAAAGCTTCTTGGCCGATGATTTACTTTACAATCGTTGCTTTGGTACCCAAATTTGCTGAAAATTTATATGTCGTAGGCATATGAAACTTGAAATGGATGTTTTTCTATTAGTAGCACTGTAGCATTTATGGCTGTTACTGCCAACTTTATTAATGATACATTTTTACTAGTTGGTTGAAAAAAGCAATGTAATTCAAACCGGCCGAGCCTGACGGTTCGACTTGTGAAACCGGGAACCGGGTCCAAAGCCTGGCCGGTTAGGCAGATTAACCCATCTTTTAAATAACCACCTAAAAACCAGTTGACCTGCCCAATTTTATGAAAATTGTTGACCTGTTTCTAGTTTCACCAGCTTAAATTTAAGAAAGCCACCCAAAAATCCATCTTTCGATTTTTTTGTAAACCCGTTTCTAGTTTCACCAGTATAAATTTATGAAAACCACCCAAAACCCATCTTTCTATTTTTTTTTTTCTTTAAATCACCGATAAGATCTTGGTTCGACCCTTTTCCTTTTTCTTGTCATTGTTAAAACATTGGAAAAGAGTGTAGATTCTTAAGAATAATTATTCCCATAGAATACTTGCATGAATGGTGCCACTATAGTCAATAAACGATATCGTAGATTCTTAAGATTAATTATTCTCTTGTTTGGGCTCCATTTTAATAAGATTTTGAAAAAAATATATTTTGGAACAGTAATTTTTTGGAGAATGTGTGGTTAAAAAGTAAGAAAAATTTTGAATTTGTGTAATATTATTTTATTAAAAAATATGATTGAAAACGAAGAAAGGAAAAAAATTGCATTAAATTAAAAAGGACCTCACAGATCAATCTCTGTAACCTTGAAGGTTATCTGATTTTGCGCTCAACTGGCAATGCATAACTGGCTCAAAAAAAATTTCAGCCTCTGTTTGAGCCTTAAAATATAACAAGTAACAGCATAAAATATAATAGTTCGACTTCAGATCCACAATTTAAAGTGTCATTTTTTTTTTGTTTTTTTTGACATATTAAATTGTCGGTTAGGGCTTTAGTTTGATTGTCGGAGCGCGTTAGTGCTTGATAAATAATATAGAACGGACTCTGTATCGTTTAGTAGATTAAAAAAAAATGACTTATTAAATTGTAATTGACTTTTTTGGATTTATATAATTTCATAAAAAGAATAAAATATATTGCGTTTATAAAATTAGTATATGTAAACATAAATTGACATTCTTTTGAAACAAAATTTGCTAATAGAAAATACTATTAAAGCGAATTAAACTGGATAAAATTGAAATGAGATTAAAAAGAGAATTATGTGACAAATTTGTTATTTATCATGTTCATCTATCTGATATATACCGTTTGGTAACCATTATTCTAGAAAAAAATGCATTCTTTGTGTCAAATCACACCTTTTTTGTGGTTGAAAATGAAGGAAAAGTTATTGATGTGATGGAAAATATTATTTTATTGATGAATGTGTGGTTGAAAATTAGTAGAAGAATGAGAATGAAAAAANCACCGTTTGGTAACCATTATTCTAGAAAAAAATGCATTCTTTGTGTCAAATCACACTTTTTTTGTGGTTGAAAATGAAGGAAAAGTTATTGATGTGATGGAAAATATTATTTTATTGATGAATGTGTGGTTAAAAATTAGTAGAAGAATGAGAATGAAAAAAAGAATGGATACCAAACAGAGGCCAAATATATCTTTTGAGTGTTAAAAGATAAAGCAACTATACAAAATAAACATTTAAAAAAAAATGAGAAAATTTTACAGAAAAAAATATATGATAAGTCTTCATTTAATTTTTTATCCAGAGGGTGTTTACTTTTTATAGTTAATTTTCATAAGCAAATTTTTTTAGTTAAGAAGAAGATTATTGTTAAAAAAAGAACGCTGAAAGGAAAGTCCTTTCAAAACACATTCCGCAAAGGTAGTCCAAACCTGCCAAATGAGTCCCTTTCATACTGGGAGACGGATAACGGCGATATATATATATATATATATTCTTATGTGCCTTTCTCCCCACTTTCATTTTGGAATCTTCAAACTATTGATCACCTTCAACCACATTACAATACCAGAAAGCTTAGCTCTTAAGAAGGAAAAGAAATTCGAATAATGGGTTCCGAAATCGACATTGGAAGTTCATTCTGGAAACGGTATTTTCACAGTGAAGAGGATGCAAGGAAAATCGACATTTTTGACTTGATCAATGCTTCGATCACAGTTGCCTCTTTCAAGAAACCAAATGAGTTTCGCTCAAGAAGGTTGCAGATTATGGAGTCCCTTTTCACCGATGATTCTAAAGCCAAAAAGGGTTCGCGCCTGATCGTGAAAAATCCGAGTAAAATTAATAAGGAGCGGTCTATCATAATCCAAGGTGCAAAGATCAGGCATGCAAGGATGAAATATTTTCAAGGCATAAGAAATTTGATAATCTTGAAAGAGAACTTGATGAGTGTGCTCAACCAATTGGATTTTACAACGTTAACCTGCCAGACAAGAAACGGAAGGCCGAAGTTTCCAAAATATGCAGATCGGGAACAACGTTCAAGGCAGACAAGAAAAGAAAGGTTGAGGAAACAAAAGGAAAAGGGGGCATGGATTCATATGAATACAAATTTGAGGTCTCGAAAAGAAGATTTGAGGGCAAAAATCAGCAAATTGAGAAAGCCAAGAGAAGGGTGCTGATTTTGGACTCGAAGGAAATCCCTTCACCGCCAAGTTTGGGTCGTGATGGCAAGCCAAAACAAGGGTTTGGGAGCCGCATGAAGAAGACACAGAAAGCAAGGTTTTATGAAGCAATTAGAGATGTTCTTTTATCTTTTGAAGTTTTATGATGCAAATTAATAGCTAGAGACTTCCAATTTTTTTGGTATGCAAAAACAGAATCAATTAAACAGTTAACGGGAAAATATTTGTTTCAATTTCGATTTAGCAATGTTGGTATACCGTTGAGGAGTTGTTTATGAATGGAGTTTTAGATTTTTGTAATTTTTTTTTAGTTGTTAAATGTTTCTATTTGTTATGACATGTTCTTGTTGTTTCTGGAGTATAATTTCCTTCGAACAATAATAAGATACTTACACCTACTGATTTTGAGCAGATTCATGCAGTCACCTCGAAAGCCCCATTATGAAGCTGCCCTAAGGATCTTGAAGTATCTAAAAGGCACACCGGGACAAGGCATGGTGTTCTCTTCCCAAAATACATTAAAGTTGAAAGCATATTGTTACTCTGATTGGGCGGGATGTCCAACTACTCGACGTTCAACAACTGGTTACTGTGTTTTCCTTGGAAATTGTCTTATTTCATGGAAAAGCAAACTCCAGAAAACTGTATCCTTATCTTCTGTCGAAGCCAAGTATATATCTATGGCAGCAGCATGTTGTGAACTTACATGGTTGCAAAACCTTTTTCGAGACCTGCAAATTCGAATTCAAGGGCCAACTACTTTGTTATGTGACAATCAAGCTACTCTTCATACTGCAGCAAATCCGATATTTCATGAATGAACAAGACACATCGAGATTGATTATCATTTTGTTCGAGATAATTTTATGGAAGGAAAAGTCGTGACAAAGTTTGTTTCATCCATATCACAATTTTTATATCAGCTAAAGCTCTCGGGAAGGAAAGATTTCATTCTTTGTTGGTCAAGTTGGGAGTTCACAATATTTACTCGCCAACTTGAGAGGGAGTGTTGAGAAAGTCAAAGAACCTCACCATGATTCTTGTCAATATTATAAGTTAGGGAACAAATATATTGTAATATATTACTTCCCGTCTTTGTAATATACCATCAATTAGTAGCAGATTTGTAGGAGTGAAAGAGCCATGTAAATTATATACATATTATTATTGAATAAAAAAATTATTCATTCTTCCAAATTTTACAGATGAGATGTTTATTTTAAGAGAACGAGAGAAGTTTACAAATGAGTTGCCTTTCCTTATCTTCATGCCTCATTTATGTTACTACAAATTCATCGGTATGAAGTTTTTAAGTCATATTTCAAAAATTTATTGGTAAAAAGAGTTGTGTGCTGTTCGTATTGGAGAAAGGAAAAACTAATCACTATTCTGTCGTGTAATTTTCATAACTATTTTGCTTTGAGTAAAAATCGGAAAAAAAAAAAAAAAAAAAAAAAAAGAATGTGTCATTAATCGTAAATTTTATTGTGAAAAAAAAGGTATTGAAGCACTGTATTTTTCAGATGAACTCTAGTTGACTTTCATTTCTAAAAGAGTAATGCTACATGTACAT
>CAIGRT010040847.1:0-16413 GCA_903798405.1 Fraxinus platypoda | reverse complement strand
ATTAAGTAAATACAGTATTTTATAAATTTAGATGTTTGGTATGTATTATTTGAATTATTGAATTTTTTTACAATGATTAAAAATTTAAAATAAAAAAAAACGTTTTTTTTACGTCTAAGCTTCGCCTAGGTTCGTAAAGCTTAAAGTTTGGCCTCCACGCCTAATCACGCTTTACGCTTTTTAGAACACTGTAATTAACATTCGAATTAAGAAATCACGTTTGTTAAACTTACAAGACCATGTACACAATAATCAGATTTATTAGCAAAACCGCACTCAAAATTAACTCACCGTGTATTTAATAAGATACATAATTCTCGTAGTGTACTAGATTAACAACTCTTTGGTCATATGGATGGACTCAATTTATATTTTTGTTTCTATTAACAACAAAATTTATCTACACTTTTAGAATGACAACGACCTTTTCAGTTGTCTTTTTCTCATTTGCGAACACGTAAGAGAAGTCCGATTTGCCTTCTTCCCATGAAATTTGTCCTTTCTTCAATTTTTATCAATTACGTTTATGTTATATACTATAATGTTTGACAACATTTATTATGGTACATTGTATTAAATAAAAGTAAACTCGATTTATTTTTCTTAATTATTTTCAGTCTTGATCGTCGAACATACTTAACTATGCATTTAAAATAAGGATGAATTAAACATACAACCATGCTACATCGTAACTTGTGTAGACACATGTCTAGCTTCGGAAGGTTGAAATGAGGAGTTTTTAGTTGTTTTGATGAAAATAATTGCAAACGTGCGATAATATAATATGAACCAATAAAAAAGTTATGCTTCGAATTTTATTCACTTAGCATGTTCTCAAACGAGGTTTCAATTCAATAGAAGTTATACTACTAGCTAGATCTAAATGAAAAAGATATACTTTCTAAAATCCTGTTTGAGCCACATAACTTTAAAGAATGCATTTCAAATAGTATTTTCCACCATGTTTGATACTCATTCTTCTAAAATACATTTTTCTATATCTTCTTTTCAATCACACATTTTCAATAAAATAATATTACACGTAAATCAAAAGAGGGATTGTGTAATGTGACAAAAATAAAAAATAAATAAATGGTCCAGCCCCCAACCCGTCCTATTTTAATCGAATATGGAGATTGTGTAATGTGACAAAAATACTCAACGAGACGAACGTAGAAATGAACGATTCCCTACTAAAAAAATCTGATGGAGATAGCTAAAGAGGGACTCCAAGCAAGGCAATAATGGCCACATCCACAAAGGAATAAAAATAGAAATGGAACATATCAATGATTGATGAATAGAATAAACCTAACAAATTTATCTTTTTGCAGGCTCAATTTGTATACCTAAACCCAGATTTAGAAACATTTAATTACCAATTGTAAAAACCTTATTAATTAATCTTAATTATCTTTAGACTATAAACTATAAGAATGAGCCTTTGTCTTTCTCTGCAATCTGCATTTACGCAATCTCTCTCTAAAACTATCTAAATCCTCATCCCTTCTGATCTCACGCCTCCCTTTTTTTCTTCGAGAAAATCTACTCTTCCAAGTAAGTTCTTCTGCTTATAATCAATTATTTTCAGTCTATTATAATAAAAACGGTGTATATATTAAATGAATCTTGTCATTTTTTCTTGTTTGATAGTATTTCTGTTCAATCGGCTAGTGGGATATGAAATTAATCACGGGTTCTTCTCAATGATTTCAAATGCAAGAATCTTCGATCTGTATTTTCATATTTAATTATTTTCTCCTTTTTTTTTTTTTTTGTCTGGTAAATTTTAACATGCATATTTCTTGAATACATCGCATATATTATAGTATTTTGTGTTGCATGAAATCATAAATATAGCATATGTTCATATTTTGTGCGTTGTAATTGCATCACTAATTATGATCTTGTTAAGGTAATTTTCTTGCTTTAATTGTATTTTTATGGGTGTATTTTCAGGTATACACACATGGGTTTTTTAAGGAGCTTTTGTTAGGTAGATTACCAGTTTTGTACAGAGAAAAACTGTAGATGAAATAGAAAAGATTGGGGGCAAACCTGGAATTGTTTTGCTTTGAAAATCAAGATTTGGGTAAGATTCCCAATTGTGGAAAAGAGTTGGATGCCCAGATTCATTATATAGTTCAAATTGCAAAATTGATGTAAAGTTTGCTTTTACTTAAACAAATGGATTTGCACAGTTATCCTCGAGGGGAAAATGGGAGGTTGGAACAAATACTTAATCAGTTTTTCTTGAAAAGCTTACACGTGATATTGGATTCGAGGGTTCCTGCCATTCGGCCATCTAGTCGCTATGGGGAAGTAAAAAAGAGTGATAAATGGTTCAACTTGGTATTAGGAGATCGTCCTTCAGCCATGGATAACTTGAGTTTCTGGAATCGAAGTTTTATGGAACCCATGGTTATTGATATTATACTCGTTCAAGAATCACTAAAGTCTTCATTGGAGCATAGTTCAATTACTACTTTAGGGTCGGAGATGGTAACGGACACAGTTATAGAGAGGTGGGTTATTCAGCACGAGCATCGAAGGTCAGTATCTCATCCAATCAGCGAAGCATTTTACAAGAAGACATACAAGAAATCAATATTACTCTTACGCTCCATTTATTCAATGTTGAGACTCCTTCCGGCATATAAGGCTTTTCGTAAACGAGGTTCAAGTCAGAATTGTGATTTTGATATCAATTACAAGGTCTGTACATACGCTATTCCATTTTCAAGGGTGGAGGACGAGTTGATGAAGAGACATAATTTCATTCCAATTGACACCCAACAAGGTGCCGTTTCTGTATCTTTGACTTATCGTAAAGATCTGTCTGATTTCAACCTGGATGCTTTTGTATCTTTTCCCTCAGAGATCATTACAGATTATGTTGGCAGCCCACTTACCGAGCCTATCAGACCATTCCCTACTTCATCTGAGAAGGGTGTCCGTGCTACGTCCTTCCCCATAAGAGGGAGTCAACCGACTTCTTCATCTGCGTTTCAACGTCGGCACAGCTGGACAAGTGGGATCCATGGGGACTCTTCTTCACAAAAAAATCAACTGTCTAGTGGATCTCCTCCTCTATACCGGTCACCATACGAGTTCTCATCTTCGCCTACTGACATATGCAGCCATAGGATTCAAAACCAAAGATCACCAGCTTATCAGAAAGCAGCAATTGATGATTTACTTTCTCCTCCTTTTTCGCCTTCTCCTTCCCCGTCTCCCCCTACATACTTTTCTAGCGGGAATCCCATGCATAGTCGTATGCGTTCAGAAACTTCTCCCATGAGTATTCCACATCCGATGATGGGAAGAAGTCCAAGATATCTTTCTCCTAATCTGTCAGATCCAAACAGGCATTCTCTTCCGCCTCTATCTCCTAGGAGTACAAAAAATGATCCTTCATCCCAGGATTCCTCATCTGGAATTAGAGCAATAAGGAAATCAGATTCGCTGAGGACTGGAGAGCCAAGTCCTGGGTTAACAAACCTCGGTCCAAGGGTAGGCTCTTTTTGAGATTGAATTCTTTTAATTTCTCTTGTTATTTTTTGACTAGCTGTATGCTCATTAAATGTGCTAGGTTGTTCACATTTTGTACTTATATCCTAGGTGTCAAGAGATACCAAAGAAGATTCTGGACGGTTTTCAGGTCCTTTATCTTCAAGTAGTTCTCCACGTGTTGGATTCTCGAGAAGCTCCAGCAGATTGTCTTTCCAGGATGATTTTGGCGATGGTGATTTCACCTATCCATTTATTGTTGATGACGTCGACCCTCCTGATTTCCAAACCAGGTAATCATGTATATGATGTACACGTAGCACACCTGTTTGGTACTATTAAGTTTCTCGCAGAATGACTTTGCGGTACACCCGTAAAAGTAAAGTATTCCCCCACCGCCTCCCCCATCCCCAAAATTGGCTACCTCTTTTGAAGATTTTATGGAGCAAATTAATACCAGTTATACCTTGATTGATGCTGAAATAGAAAAATATCTTGTTCAACTCAGGTACATGGTATATAGTTACTTTCAGTTCATCAAAACAAGAATTGTTCACAATGTTAATATAGGCTAGGGCTTTGAGATTTTCCGTATTGTATAAAATCAATAGAATCTGTGTTAATTTTCCTCTGCTTTTTTCTTTCTTTCTTTCTTTCTTTTTCATTTTTCTTCTTCTTTTTTTTTTTTTTGGGTGCCGTGGAGTTTCTCAAGCCTTGGTGTGAAATCCCAATGAATGTTACCTTGAATCAGCCTATCAAATGAGACTTGATAATACAGTGAACAATATTAATTAAATCTTAAAACTTTTGAAATTGGAATAGTTGCGGTATGATTGAATATTGGGGATTTATGATTTATGGATTTTGTTTTCACCGTGTTCTACTAGCTTTTGATTATTCACTTTTTTAAGAACTTCCATAGGTTGGGGCTATGATTTTTGCCATCTGTTTCTCGATTTAATGATTTGACGAGTTTATTGTTGTCAAACGCATACATCTTCTGGTGTTGGAATGGGCTTGTGCCTCGCCTCAAATATTTTCTCACATTTACTTCCATTTTATACTTCAGTTTCTGTTGTCATCTCTGCAATTCTAAATTTGATTTAATTTTTTCAATTCAATTCCCAGTTATTGACTAATCTCAAGAAATGCAAGTGGCGTCAAGTATGATGTGTGCCTATGCAGTTGGGAATTGATTGTAGAGTGGAAGTAATATGGGATTAATTGTATCAATCAAATCTCATTAATCCATCACACCACAGTAAAACTCGATCTAAAATTGCATCCTACGTCTTGTTTTATCAAGTAGCGAATATTGCTCTGAGTTGGTCTCAGTTCTTTGATTTTTTTTGTCAAAAAGATGAGATGTGTTGGCTGGCCCTTCTGTCGCATTTCTTTTTTGTATTCCCATTTTCCATATAAAATTTTGTTGTTGGTTTTCAACCTGTCGACCAAGTAGCAAGTTGGTCCTCAACCTTTTATGCGGTTGCACGACGAGTCCCAAATGATGGAAACAATCCAAATTTCTATCAAATTGTCATGTGGCCGTCAAATGTCTAACATTATGAAGCACTATTTTCTTTCTAACGTGGGCTACTGTCCCAAAAATTTGAAGTGGGGCATGTTTTTAAGTGGGCCATGTGATCAATTGTTGAAGATTTGGACCACTTGCTCCGTTTGTGACCGAGTATGTAATAATAATGAAAGGTTCGGGACCAACTATTGGAAATCAACTTGCTACTCGGGCTATAGGTTCGGTACCAATGGTACAGTTGTTAGATACAAAATTAGCATATATATTGATACGCGTCTTACTTTAATGATACTATTTTTCTGGTGCTTTTGTTCTACAGCCAGAATCTTGATGGGAAAAATAAGACTGAAGATTCGTCCCAAGCATCCTCTACTGCCAAAAGATCTCAAGATGCAGCTGTCGGTGTCCTTGTTCACATGCTACAAACAGCTCCTCCTCTGCGCTCAACTAATTCTTATGTCAGTCAATCCTCTAAGAATGAAGTCGAGAGAGAAGTTGGAACTGCTTCTGGATTTTTCAAGCCTCGAGATACAACTGATGCACTCGAGGAACTCAAGGCTTACAAAGAAATGAGAGATCAGCTAGTTTCCAAGAGCGCAGCTCGTACTTCCATCAAAGAAAAAGATTAGGAGCACAATCAACTATGCTTAAAAGTAACTTTGAAAGTTACCTTTTGGTGGAAGTACATTCTACTTCCTAGATAAGTGAACTTCAGGCAAGTTGAGAGTGATGGTTCTTGGGAATTTCTTTGTTATGTATTTCTTAAGCAGCATTCAGTGGAATAGAGGACTGACAGTGTTGTAAATATATAACTAAATTTTTTTTTTTTGGGAGAAAATGTTAAATTCATGTTGTAAATTATTGTCTCTCTCTCTCTCTCTCTCTCTGAGTTAAAAAAAAAAAAAATGGCTTCGAAGCAATAGATAACACATTACTTTGGGCAGTATTTAAGTAGCAAGTACATTTCAAGACAAGTGCTTTCTTGTTCTTTCATATATTTTTCGATATAATTGAATATTTTGCATTTCCCTCATTCAAAAAAGCTTAGACACAAGTCAAATCCTCACGACATAGCAAACTGCTCTTCATTTTTAATGGGCAAATATTTGGGTAAAACCCACTCTTAAATCCAATTTGGTGCCCAAAATGCTTATAAAAAAGTGTCAGGCACTCAAGAAGAAATCGTGCAAACCAATGTCAACTGAAGTCCGATTTAGAAACGGGCATACAAGTGAACTCTGCCAAGCTGTCCCTTAGGAATAGAACCGTTACATCCCTTGAACCTGAGATATATATATTCACCATTTCTTACTATTTTTCTCCTTGTTGATATTCCAATCCTATTTTACGCTGTTTTTTTTTTTTTTTTTTTTCAATTTCAATTTCCTAATCAAGCTAACGATCAATTTGCCAATGAAGAGTATGCCAGAAACCTCAAATTCATACGTAAAATCGCTCTTGCTCCCTCTAAACCGCTCCCATTTGTATGTATGCGCTGGTGTTGGATATAATACCAGTTTTTGTACTTTTATTAATCTAATCGTGAAGCCAATACAGGAAATTATTAAACCTAATCTGACAGGATGGCTTCAAGACTCACAGAGACTATCATTTAATTTTCGTAGATATAGATATATCAATTTCTCCCGACACTCTGAAGCCTGGTGAGTTTCGAATAAACTCCCTCAGGTGCTGCTATTAGGGTTGAATGGCTGCCCATTTCCACAACCTTACCTTTATCCATAACAATTATGGCATCTGAGTTGATTACTGTGGAAAGTCTATGTGCAACTGTGACATATGTTGTGCTCATTTTTAGTGATTCCAGAGCATTAATCACGGATCTTTCAGACTCTGCATCAAGAGCGCTTGTTGCTTCATCGAGGAGCATTATTGCCGGCTTTTTCAGTAAGGCCCTTGCAATGGCTATTCGTTGCTTTTGTCCACCGGAAAGTTGACATCCCTTTTCCCCTACCGTAGTGTCATATCCGCTGGGTAAATTGCTTACTACTTCATGTATGTTTGCATCTCTTGACACCTGTATGATTTCAGCTTCAGAAGCTCCTTCACACCCATAGCAAATATTGTCTCTTATTGAGCAACTAAAGAGAAGTGGTTCCTGCTGCACCAACCCTATCCGTGCCCTTATATTTCTTAGGTTGTATTGCTTTATATTTTTCCCATCAATCAGGACTCGTCCTTCGTTGGCATCATAGAATCTGAGAATGAGTGCTAAAACGGAGGACTTTCCAGCTCCACTTGGCCCAACAAGAGCAACCTTCGATCCAGCTTCGATTTTTAAACTGAAGCTGTCAAGTATGGTTATTTCTGGTCTCGAGGGGTAGCAGAACTTGACATTTCGAAATTCAATTTCCCCTTTAAGGCTTTCGCATGGTGAATCCTTTGGCGAGTCTGGTTCAATTTCAGTCTGTCGGTCAATGGTTTGGAACACAGGTGTTAGTACACTGATGGCAGAGAAAACAGTGGGTATCAACATCCATAGTTCTGTGATTGATGGTACTGTGAGAGAGAATATCTGGTATGATCTTATGCTATTCTCGAAGCTAGCTTGGTGTTTGCGAACCAGAACTGTTGTATACCACAATGCAACAGCATGAGCAATATTCCATAAGCAAAGGGATACACCTTGAATGATTCCATACTTAATGCTTTCTACCCTGCTTTTTCTCATTGGTTTCTTGAGAGTAGCTCTGGCCTTTTGAATGACATGCTCTTCCTGGCAAAAAGATGCCACAGTTTTTATGTTGGTTGCTGATTCAGAAGCAATGGCAACAAGTTCCGAGTGAGCTGCAGTACTGCCACTTGAAAATCCTTTGGCTGATTTGGCTTGAATTATCCCTCCAATGAAGTGGCATGGCATCACTGCCCAAGCTACCAGACCCATTCTCCAGTTGACTTTCATGCTGACTGCTGTAGCAATCACTATGGAGGAGATGCATTGGACAATAACAGACATACGGTCCGCAATGATGGTCTTGACTGTCGATGTTTCATTGATAACTTTTGATGTAATTGATCCTACGCTGTTCTCGGGCTTCTCAAACCATGCTAATTCATTGCGTAATATAGCTGCAAAAATTCCAACAGGAGTTATGTGAATGCATTGCTTCAGAAGTTCTTATATTGATAAGGTAGATACAGTAATTTGTATGGATAGGATACCTGTATATAGATTTTGTCTCAGGTTTTTCATGGCCTTCTCCCCAATCACACCAAAGAAGTAATGCTGCAGTGTGTGGGCAAACAATGAGAGAAATCCTATTGTAGAAAACATTATTGAATACTTTCCAACTCGATGCTTTGGATGATCTTTGAAATATGCTACTCCTATTGTGATGATGAAGTAGCCAAAAACGGGCTTAGAGATGCCAGCAAAAGCAGCTGCAAAAGAGCCAATGGAAATCTTTACGATCTCCCTTTTCTTTAATCCAGACCAGATTCTGAAGAATATAAACTTGTCCATTTCTTCCTGTGATTCCTCTTTCTTGGGAGATAGTGTGAAACTTGTGTAGCTTTCTGTAAGCGTATCAGGCTGGTCAAAATGTTGAGATGAAATCTGTTTCTGAGTACTTGCTGTTCCTTCAGTTGAATCCTCTGCTCTGTAATATGTTACATTGAAATATTCAGAACAACATGTTTTAGTTTATCATTAGCGCAGGTCATTAATAATTTTATAACCTTGTATCGATGTTTTGCATGGTAAACAAACTGTGATAAAATTCATTGGTGTTTAGTAAGTCCTGATGCCTTCCTGTCTCTGCTACTTTTCCGTTCTCTACAACTGCAATTATATCTGCATTGACAATGGTTGATAACCTGTGGGCAATCAAGATGACTGTCCTCCCTTGCATTGCCGTCTCAAGGGCAGCTTGAACTAGTTTTTCTGATTCTGTATCAAGTGCACTGGTGGCCTCGTCGAGTAAAAGAATCGGAGGATTCTTTAAGATGGCTCTTGCTATTGCAATTCTCTGTTTCTGTCCACCTGATAATTGGACGCCCCTTTCTCCTACCTAGTGGGAGAATCAGCATTAATAAGTTTGCCAATATAAGTTATATGCTGTACATGCTTATATCTGTCTAATGTTATACTGCAGATGCAGACTATGGTTACTGATATCAACAGAAGGGAACTACACACAGCAAGTGTGAAATACGTTGCAACGTTTACAATCCTTTAACCTGATTTTATCTACAGAATAAACAGCAATGAAAGAGTAACCATTGAATTTGTTATGCAGACTGTCAATAGAACCTGATCTTCATTTAAATTTTTTCACCTTCTCTATATCAGCCCTGCATTTTCATTTTTGTTATAGTGCATAATGTTATTGATGGCTCATCCTTTCCTCTCACCTTCTCGTGTTCACTGATGTTTCTGTTTTGCCTTTCTTTGGCCAGTGACTTCAGGCAGCTATATAAACTAGATGTACCTCAAGGGTCTTCAGATTGCACTATAACGTGATTTTTTTAATTTTTATTATTATTATTATTATTATTATTATTATTATTTTGTTTCTAGTTTAGTTTTTATACTCAATAGTCAGCTTGTTATAGTCTTTCATTTTTCTTCTTAAAACAAGTCAACGTATATTTTTTCAGTCTGACATTTGCTCACACTGGTGGAGGTTTTCATAATTTGTAGTGTGGCATTTATAAAATTTGACTTGCAACTTAACTAACCTCAGTTGAGTAATGATCAGGAAATTGGGATATAAAAGAGTGTGCATTTGCCATTTGAGCTGCTTTCTGGATCTCATCATCATCTGCATCCATTTTTCCTGCCTTGATGTTGTCTTTGATGTTGCCAGCAAATAGGGACGGCTCCTGTGAAACTAGTCCTACGTTTCTCCTTAGGGACTTTAAATCAAGGTCCTTGATGTTGTGGTTGTCAATGAGAATTTCACCTGAGGCGTTATAAACTCAGTTAAGCTTATGATTTTCCTTAAAATGAATACAGTTGTAGTTGATACGCGATTGTCTAATGCTCTTAGGTAATAGTTAGCATTCTGACATATGGGAGTAAAGTGCTGCTTATCTCAGCGTGTCCATGTAAATTAGAATAAATGGATTGTTCAAGTAGACTTCTTAGTAGATAGCTTAGGTACCTTTTATGGGATCATAAAATCTTGTTATCAGTGAGATGATGGTGCTCTTGCCACAGCCACTACTTCCTACAAATGCTACCACCTTTCCTGCTGGGATTGACAGTGAAAACCCTTGAAGGATCATAATTTCCTTTCGAGACGGGTAAGAGAAGTGCACATCATGTATCTCAATGCTTCCATTGATTTGGTCCACCGTCTTCCCTTGAGAGTTGGAATATATCATGGGCTTTCTTTTGATCACTTGAAAAACTTCCTTTCCTGCAGCTTTTGCTTGATTGAAGATTTGCATGTCTGGTGCAGCATAAGTGAGCGATCTGGAAACAAAAATGGAAAACACGTGTAATGCTTGACAGAGTGAGCAAAATATTTGTGTACCAGTGGACTTCGCTTCTTACATAGCTCCAAAGAGAATACTCATAACTGCTGCAATGACGTCTCCTCCCTTTGATCTCTTGGCTGAAACAACAGCAGCTCCGACCCATACAATAAGAGACCATGAACAGAAGGTCACAGCTTGAAACATTCCTGTCCCAATTCCCTTTATAAGCGCTTCACTCTTGCTTATACCCAGTTGTCTTTCTATGCTTTCCGTGAAGGATTTAATTGCTAAATTTTCTCCAACAAATGCAAAAACAGTTTTGATATGGGAAATCGTCTGTCACATAGCAAAGGAGAGAATTGTTAAGAAAACTGATCTTCAATTTCTGTGGAAAATCTGCCTTCATGTTAACAGGACGATAAGTTACAAATAATGGTACTAAATCTTTACCTGTTCTACCATTGCCGTGGCTTCTGACAGGCATGACATCCTTGTTGCTGAAATAGCATTCATTTTCTTTGTATAAGTGGCTCCAATTAGAAGAATCATTGGGACAACGAATATTGCTAGAAGTGACACTTCCCAGCTAGATACGAAGGCAATCAAGACTCCCCCAAAAAAAGTTGCGAAGCATGCCATAAAATGTCCCAACTGTCAGCCAGAAACATTGTGAGTAGAAATTGGATAAACCTTCTTGCATGTTTAATTGGGGTGAGCTTGCATTATGATGCGGAAGCTGTTTGACCATATCGAATCTATCTGGAACTTTTTCCAAGTTGCATTTCAAAAATCTATTAAAAATCAACTTTGTAGATGGAAAGCGGATGCAGGAGCCGAGTGTGATGTTATCAGGAAGGATATACCATAATATGGTTACTTATTTGTGTACGAAAAAATGTTTATGTATATACAGTTTACCTCTTTTAATCAGTAATGTTTAGATACAATGGAATTTAGATTTGTAAAATTTTATATTATTTTTATTTATCAAAAAATCATTTACATCCTTAAGGCTAGAAATGGTTTTGTGAAGTGTAGTAATCACTTTTACATGATATTACATATCAACGTCTTCTTAAAATATTAATCTGCAAATATTTTGGCTTCAAAGTTTGGTAATAAAGACGGACATTTGTTGATCGGTTCCTTTGTGATAGAGGTGTTGCTTCCATAGGAACTAGACATCTGTTCTATCTTGGAATCAAGTTGCTCAAAATTTTAGGCTGTACATCGACCTGTGGCCGCCTTCCTCATAGAAGCCGCCAGGTTGACCCCGAAGGCCAAATGTATTAGAGGGAGCAAATTTTTGTTAAGGAGACAAAGTGAAGTTTGTTGGGTTTGAATTTTGTTAAGGTTAATTTAATTTGCAATTGCAATATACTTCTTAGTATTCTAGGATCTCTTAATGCCATTAATTTCGTACCGAGTCTTGCGTGAGTCCTGAATATCGTGATTATTCTGCCACTAAATATAAGTGAGCATCCATATTTTTATTCCTCTATGCTATGTATAAGTGTTACTCTAAAGGTTCTGTAAACTGTCTAACTAGTTGGTGCACATAATTGGGACCTATATGATACGTAATTAGACATACAATCTGATGAACACGATTTTGATGAAAGTGGAATATGATGAGCTTGTTACCTTTTCTCCAATTGCGTCCTGTATGATAGACATGTGGGTGCTAATTCCACCGATTATTTTCCCGCTCGTTAAATCTGTATCAAATGCCCCAATCTCCTGGCTGAGGACAGATTTTAGAAATTCTAATCTTAAACGTGATACTTGTCTTTCACTTGCATACATCCAGCATCCTATCTCTGCATTTGAAGTGAGTGATGTATTTAGAACTGAAATTTCCTACGATACCATATTTATAGTGAGTACTTTTTTCTGATTGTTGGATCCATCGAGTTTGGAATAATTATTGCAATTAGCTAACTGTCTTTAGTTGACGGTTGATACTATCATTTTTAGTAGGAACGACTGAATAGTACTTGACAATATTAAGAAAGAGAAAAGGTAAAATCTTATTTATTCTAGTGTTACCTAGTATTCCTGCAGGAAATGTGGCAATAGCCATATACCACACATAGGGCACAACCTGATGAAGCAAAAAGATTTAACATTTTAGTTACTATTTGATGATACGTATCATATGAATAATTGTACATGAACTCTTTGTGTTCAGTTTCATATAATATACCTTGTTAAGAGCTGCAACCATATCATCAGTATTGTTGGTGTTGTTACCATAAGCATTAAGGGCTTTACCCAGCAGCATATACCCAACAGGTTGGGCAATGCCGTGGACAATGGAACCCAAGGTACCAAGAGCCATCAGTGTCCAATCTATCGCATCCGCCTGACTCAAAAGTTTATGAAATGGCAAAGCTTGAGTGATAACAGGATTCTTTCCCTCATCTGTTTCATCCGTATAATCATCTAGAATCTGCATTTTCATTTTTGAAAGTTGGTATGCAAATGTTCTTTAACAATGTGATTATATGTCTCATTTTTGAAGTTTCATTTATTACAATGCTAATGAGGAATATTTGCTGGATATGCCTTGGTATTCAAATATAAAACTGATTAGCTTGAAAGTAGCGTTCGATTGTCTTTGGTTTATTCCAAGTATGATGTTACTGGTTTGCAAAAGGACATGAAGTTGAAAACACAGAATTAAATTTGCATAAGAATTAAATTTGTGTTGATCAACTTTCAAAGATTTTATCTTGTCTCATTATTACAACATAAGTTTGTGTTTACAATTCTTGTTGATGAATTCTAGATCCTTCCAAACAGTCTGAAACTTCCCGAAGGATTCCTCTTTGAGATTCGGGTGTTTCGGCTAGAAAGTGAACATATCATCAGGTTATATGGACTTTGTCTAGATGCAAAAATTTGTAGATTTTGGATTCTTAGCATTCGGCATTGCCAATGAGAATGGTATTTACTGGAATTTGGTGTCACATCCACAGTAGTTGGCTTTACAATGAGAATGGTATATACTGGAATTTGTTTTTGTCCGGATATAATTTAAAGGCGTGTTCGGTAGAGATTAAAATTGGATTAAAATTGAAAAATTAGCCGTTATTGTTGATTTTTATTAGATGAGTGAGACCCAATAACGGCTATATTTTCAATTTTACTTGGATTTTAAGCTTAGCCAAATATGTTCTAAACAATAGAATGAAGATTTGTAATTCTTACTTAGTGACTATGTCTAGTGTAGCTACTAGAGGCGAGAACTAACTTTCACGTCCAAATTTTTTTTGCTCGACACGAATCAAAAAACACCCACTTTCATATTGTTTCAGTTAGATCATTACATGGTTTATTCGAATATTAAATTGTACAAATTATTAAACTTTGTGAATTTACAAATTAAAGGCAATAAAAAAACATATTGACATCTTGGAGTCGTATACTTGTTGCTTTTGTACCATCCTTTATTTTTCTTTTTACTTGTGTGCATGTGTATTTTTTTCAATGCGAATCCATTAGCCATTGGACGACTAAGAAAATAGCTTACGGGTTCTTTATTTAAGTATTTTAGATTAATTAATCAAATTAAAATTTTAGTTATTGACACATTGAACATCGACTATAGCTGAACTTTGTTATCGTAGCAATCATTCCTCATTCCTTTGAATTTTTTTTTCCTCGTTGTTTTTAATAAGATTCAAAATTCGAATGTTCTTAAACTCAATAAACCTAAAATGAAACTCGTAGCAGACATGACCATATGGGATCTCTTGTCACCTGTCATGGGGTTTTCGTTACTATAATTTATTAATAAACATGAAATAATTGATAAGATTAAAAATGCCCAGTCAATATTTCCTGTATCATTTAATATTTAAGGATGGGTGGCTGTTGAAGGGTGAACTAAATGACAAAAAATTATAGCTAGTACAGAACTATCCCGTGTAGTCGTTAACTACTAAGAGCATCTCCAATTGTTATGTAAAATAGATCTAAATTGTGATTTAAATTTTCAAAGTGGTCGAACACATCTCACATGGAGAGATGCAAAAAAAAAATAATAATAATAATAAACATTACATTTTCCAACAGAAAATGTAAAAAATATGTAATTTTTTTTTTTTTTTTTTAACATCTACAAGAGGCAAAAGGTGAATTTAAATCTTCTCATTAGAGCAAAATTTAAATTTAGATCCACGGGATGTAAATGAGGATACAAAAGTAATTTTGGAGATAACAATTTATAAGAAATTTTACACCACCATTGGAGATGCTCTAACAATAGAATTTCACACTTCAAAAAAAGCTAACTTTTTTTTTTTTTAATTGAATTGTTCTTATTTACTATTAGTTTCTATTTGAGTTCCTTTCTAAAAAAAAATCATTTTTTTTCAAACTCATTTTCAATCAAATCACACATTCTTCTAATAAAATAATTTTACACGTAAAATTATTTTTTTTTCAACTTTTTAACCATATATTCTTCAAAAAAATCATTAATATAAAATCTATTCTACCAAAAAATGGAACTCAAATAACCCCTAGGTAAAGTCTCCTTAAATTAGGATGGGTTTCTCAACTTTCAAAATTAAGGTTTGAGACGTATTTATATTAATGAATTTGGGTCCTCGCGTGATAAAAATTATCAAATTGAAAGTTAAAATTGCATGCAACTTTAAGATGAATTTGATATAAATGTTAAGTAGTTTGATGATTTTGTCTTTTAGTCGTGAGTCATGAAAGTTGAGTGTGAGGCTTTGGTCACATGGGTACACAAATTCACAGATTTAAAACCTCACATTTGAATATTTTGGACGCATTATCACACTACGCGAACGATTGACGAGCCGACGTTAAAAATGAGTAAGGATGACAAAATGAATGCCTGATCAGAATTGACCTTCCTTTCATCCATGTTGGATTTAGGCTCATTACGAACTTGACTAGCCCGTTTCAAAATATGGTCCAAACCTAATTGGTTTGACTTCACTTTTCATTCAAGCATCTTTCAGTTCGATTATAAGCTTAATCGTGGTAGTTTTGAGAGAGTAATTCCAAAATAATGGAGTAAACGTTGGTCCCCCAACATTATTATTATTATTATTATTTTTTTTTTTTATTGTGACGTAGAAATCCGCAGTCGTTACCCGACCACCCCAAAGGGACAGAGGTCCGACCACTATGAGTACGCATTAGGTAAACCCCGCTCCAATAACAGTAGTCCGCAACACCACACATGAGAGGTAAACTGCACTAGGCAATCTCGGTGCGACATGCTCGATCGATGAAGTGTTGACAGAGAATTCGAACTTGTGATATTTGGTCTCCGCATTCACTTACTCCACCAACTCGATCACCCCAAAGGGGTAGGTCCCCCCAACATTATTGTTTGTATCATAAATTGCCCCCCAACGTTGGTCCCCCCAACATTCATTGAAAAATAGACGGTGTAGATTGAAGGAACTGGAGCAGCAGTACAAATCTACTCGAGGGTCATATATTTGCACGGATAACACGTCCTTTCGTAAAGCTTGAGAAAAACGTGTTGATGGTATAATTAAAAATCGTGACATTAGGGTACTTGTAATACTAGGTTAAATAAAATTAGACGAGATTTATAAATATATCGAGCTCGGAAATTTTATACAAATTCAAATATAATGAAATTTTTCATTTGACATTTACAGTGCATTGTATGTCACAAATATATACCTTCATGCTCGACCTAAAACTGCAAATTTTGGAGACTAGTATTTCATCGTATCGATTTGCGATATATCAATAAAATTTAAATTATTCAGTTAATAATTTTAAAATTTTTTAGGTCAACGATTCTTATTAAGAGCATGTTTGAGCCTCATTTTTTTTTTTTTTTTGAAATAATGTATTTTTGAATAGTATTTTGATGGAGAATGTACGGTTAAAAAATATTTTTT
>CAIGRT010040819.1:0-19088 GCA_903798405.1 Fraxinus platypoda | reverse complement strand
TTTTGCGATACAAATTTCTCAATGTAATTTTCATCATTTTATTAGGAAATTTTATATGGAATATAACATCAAAAAATTTCGAAATTTTACATCCGAAAAAGTTATATCCCATGTAAATTTTGGAATGCAAAATTATACGGGGTATGATTTTTTTGGACGTAAATTTTCGATTGTAAAATTTCTCCCAACTTTTTTGCAAGTTCGATTGTGCCCCCTAACTTTTAAAGCTCTTCATCCGCCCCTGATCACATTTAGGGTGAGATGAGGTAGGGTAGGATGTGCTATATACCTAATTTTTTAAAAGATAAACTTAAATTCTAATTTTTGAAATGGAAAGATAAAAGTCACGGATGGTGTTTGAACAAATACAAAAAATAAAGACTCGAAGGGAAAGTGGTGGGAATTTGGAAAAGTTGGTTGGATTGAATGTCTTTATTCAAGTCACGTCACATAAGAACAATGAAATAAAGTGGAGAGGCAATAAGTTAAGGAAAATAATAAAGTTGACAAGTGTTTTAATTCGTCTATTTAAATGTTTTTTCTTGTTTTGACATCCACTAATGACTATCTTTACCTTTGTATGTTGACATAATTATATTTTAATGATAATTAGAAATTAATCATTGCTAATATGCTGGGACCAAATCTTCTTGATATATCGTGATTAGTCCTATAGATTTTACAATCCTGCAACATGTACATTTTCTTTGACATTCAATGAAGTTAAATCTTTAAACCAATTTTTATAAGGCATATAAATTTTACGATCAACGTAGAGAAATGTTATCCTTGTAGTTCTCTAATCATTATTATACTTATAGACATTTTTATTCGATGGAGGGGCCAGATGCGGAATATTAAAATATTAGAAGAAAATACCCATCATTATTGTGTTAGCCGGATAGTTATAATTTTTTTTTTATTTCTTTAGTTAATTTTCAAGGCTATGGTAGACCAAACTTAACACGATCATTATAGTTGCATATCGTGAATGATTTTATTTTTTTGTATTAAATCATCTAGGAAATGTAGCAAGAAATTCAAAGAGAGAGATTACTATAGTTGGCTCCAAATTTTATGAAAGTAATGCTTGATATGTTGTTTTGAAATTCTTATTGGCTAAAATGCAAAATATTAAAATTAGATTTTAATCTAAGTCAAAGTCAAACAATTAATATTAACCACATCTTTCATTGATCCCACAACTTTTCAACCACATATTTCAAAAATTTCTATCAAAATCTACTAAAAATCTAATTTTAATCCCCACCAAACACTCCCTAAATCGATGTAGAAAACATTCGAAATCGTGTCAGATAGCTATTTCTTGATATATATCTTTTTATTTATTTTGCTGATTTTAAACATGAAATCAATTAAACCTAACCAGATCTTTAATGGTTGCAAATTACAAATATCTTTTTGTGTTAAATCTTCCAAGCAGCAATGAATAGAGAATAGAAAAAAGAATAATGTAGTCGATCCAAATTTAATAATAGTATTGCACAATATGTCTTTGTTGATTTGAAGGATAAAAAACTGTCNTTTATTTATTTTGCTGATTTTAAACATGAAATCAATTAAACCTAACCAGATCTTTAATGGTTGCAAATTACAAATATCTTTTTGTGTTAAATCTTCCAAGCAGCAATGAATAGAGAATAGAAAAAAGAATAATGTAGTCGATCCAAATTTAATAATAGTATTGCACAATATGTCTTTGTTGATTTGAAGGATAAAAAACTGTCCGTTTCACATTATTTTGTACGTGAAAATGAAAATTTTGCTTTTTTTTTTTTAAAAGTGGGTCTCACTATGAGACAAGGTAGTCAAAATTTGCGGCTAATCCATTTTGCAACGGTAAAAATTCTTCTATCTTGAACCATTATTAGGAAGCCATTTTAACTTAAAATACTAAACAAGTAGGCATTATATAATTCCAAAATATATAACTATAAAGCATTAGAGATTCTACATTTCATTATGACCAAAAGAATATCTTTATAACACAAGAAGGTAGGGCGAGGGGGTCCAAAGATGATAAAATCTAAAGCAATCCCCCCAAACCTTTTGCAACAAAATGTTGCAAAATCTTTGTAGGGTCCAATTATGGGATTGTTGTTCTTATTTTAAAGTAAAGAGAAAGTGACATTCAATTATCACAAGGAATTGGTCTACAAAATTTCTTTGGAAAATTCTCTATTATCGCTATCACCCCCATTGCCAGGGGCGGACCCATTAAGGGTTCAGTGGGTACAATTGCTCCCACTAGACCCTTAATTTTTGACATCGAAAAAACGACCCAAATAATTTTAAATCAAACCCATCAAAGTAAATCTAATTTGAAATTATTTTTTACGTAATTCTGTCTCGTACACGCTGATCCATAGTCTAGGCTCCGCCCCTGCCCATTGCAACAATATCAATATCCACCATTCTTATAATAAGACAACCCACAACACCTAATGACAGCCAGGCTTCTATACGTAAGAGTACCAATCATCAAGAAGCCTTTTCATGTATTTCATTAGGAATGACCCTATAACACATCATTAACATTGAGAAAGGCATCGAGTTACGCGGTCATTCAATGTATTACCACTACAAACAAGAATCTCGAAGGAGTGGAATTGGACCTCTCTTAAAATAGATGAATTTAGAATTGATTATGGAACCAAGCACATAGAATTGAACGGGGACTAAGATACACAAGTCGGAGTAGTCACTTTGGAGGAAGTTCTTCCATTGGTCGCAACTTATCGCTCCAATAACAAGTTGGCCCCTGATCTTTAAAAATGAGCAAGTTAGTCCCCTTTCTCACTAGCATTATCAAATTAGTTGCCCTAATTCACCGTTGACTACGAAAATGGTAAGAACTATAGACATGCAAATAGGAAATTAAGGGTATAATATTAACTGGACAAGTGTCTCCACATTACAAGGTTAGGAACTTAGGATCCTTAACTTGGGAAATACTCAACAGACAAGCCTTGGATCTAATTAGAAGTCTATAAATTAGAGGTGAACTAAGATGGAAGTTCATATGTATATATTGCAGACATTACACACAGTCATGGATCATCTGACTTCTGTAAATCGATCCCAAATCTCAATGGGCGTAGACTGATTTTAGTCTCTTCGCTGCTGCATGGATAAACCCAATTATCACTTGTACGTCGTCCACTTCCTGTTGCATCAATAAACACCCACCACATGAGAATTTTTTTTGCTTTCGACTGATTTTAGTCTCTTCATTATGTTTCAAGTTGGTCATTAAACTTAAACTTTGTTACAGTTTAGTCACTTTATCCATACCTGCGAAGAAAAATGCTGCTCCACAGCGTTGATCAGTTGTTCCTTTGTAGGGTTGTGAATATTACTTGCCTGAATGCGGATACAGAAAGATATGTGATTCAGCAAAATATGCGATATGTCTTAACAATAAAGAGGAGAAACAGAAAGCAAATAAAACCCACAAGGTTGAAGCTTCGCAAGTATCTCCACAATGATCCGGTTCCCAACTTTGTCAAGTTCACTCTCTGATAATAGCAACAAAACAATAAACAAACTGGTTGAGTGGCTACTATTCATTTAGAGCTATTTAAATCAACCCAACTTCCTAAAATTAGTCGGCCATATATTCGAAACTATCATCCTTTTCCATTGGACTTACCGGATGAGGCACCTGACATTTTGATTGAATTTCTCTGCAACTGCAGCGATTTATTGACTTTGCTGATGCAGTTGGGGACCACGGCCTACTGTACCGAATCCTAGGCTTGCTTAGTTTGCCAAACTGAAATCCGGTAGCTGTTCAAAGAGACAATAACAACATTAACAACATAAAAGAATTGTAGTGATTTTCCCAGATTAAAGTGCTTCAACTTACAAAATCGATAATTGTCTTTTTGACAAATATCAGATCCACTGCTAGAATATTCAAAATCATAATCATCATCTTCTTCATTTCCGGTGGGATGTTCTAACACACTCAACGCGTTCCTTTGGAGCTTGACCTCCACCCCATTCTTCAAAACCTAGTTTCAAATATACATAACTTAATAAACCATACAAGAACACAATTGAAAGCGAAAGAGGACGAACATAGGTTTGGGAAAGCACTCCTCTTTGTTCCCCAACAAACATACGGACATGCAGGTTTATGCACCAACAAAATGAATAAATAAAACTTATCAGAAGTCCACCTTCTTTGAAAAATTATTTTTTACCAGAATAGAAAAGGAAAACATCCAGAAATAGAAAAAATTAAAATGACAGCCTTGAGAAACTCTCTTGAACGAATTTATGATCCAATATAGATACACAAGGCTTATCAAATTAGCAGAACTGCATGTAGAAACAGAACACACTTGCATACCGCACTTTATTCTTTCAAGCAAAGTGAGGAAATTTCTTCAGTTTGTCAATTTTTCCCCTCTATCTTTTCCCTTTTTCCCTTTTCATCACGAGACAGAGAAGAACTTCCGCCTTTTTGAGACAATACTTTCTACAAGTTCATTAAGGAAAATATTTATAGATTATTTCAACTTGTAGAACTATAAATAAGCAGAACCCTGATAACTAGAAACTATAGCAATTAGATTTAAGAAATTACTCCGTGAGTACATAGAACATGTGGTTTTATTTTGATTGCACACATAAAATTTTGCATACAAGTAAATTCATTACTATTTCATATGGCGTGCTAATTTTACTTTTCCTGTATTTGAAAATGAAGCATCACGTTATAAAAAGATTAGCAGGACCAAACAACCGACTCAACAGAGAAAAATCATGATTGAAATAAAGAAAATGAAAAAGATAAAAGAGGATCATATCATTTGTAAGGTGGTCAAAAGGTTAATACCAGCCAATGCCAACCACCAAGTCCTACAGCTTTCTTGACAACACCTTGTAGACCCACCAAAACACTCTTTGTTCTGTTGTTCCCTGTTACAATAACCTTAGTATGCCTCGGAAGAACGGAGAGCTCTTCATCGCCACTTTCCTCACGGAAAGGCAATAAAACCCGGGACGAGCATACTTCAGCCTCCAGCATTTTTCACTCTCGAGTAGACTTAATTGGGAGAAGGAGATCAACTGCAAGACTAATGCTTTTACTTTGCAATTACTACCAACTGCTCTACATATCTTTCAAGCCTATTGCCAAAATATCAATCAAGAAACTAAATTAAGAACCAATTCCCATACCGAGTAATTTGAACCCAAACTGGTGCAAAACTACAATTAGTCCTATAATGAATTGAAACCCAGAAACTTCAGCCTACAGGCCTCTTTTTGGGAATCTTTTCTAACTTGGATGTCTTGATTTAACCCATCTTCATATGCAGAAAATCCAAATTCCAAATGAACGCCCTGAAAAGTCAAATTGAGGGTGAATCATAAAGAAATGCAATATAATAAAAAGCAATAGTATAAATTTTTGGCTGATTTTGCATGAGCAAGAGATACAGAGAGAGACTAACGGCTGACATGAATATTTTATGGAACTATGATATGAAATGCAATGAGCCACCAATGCATTGAATAACTTGATTCACGAATTCAGTTTGATCACAATAAATGAACATATACAAACATAAATATACACACCAATTCTGAATTAGCTCTTAAAAAAAAAAAAAAAAATCAGAACTTGCGCGCACGCGCACACATTTAATTTTGCTATTTCTATGAACCGAAAACAATCTCCAGTTTGCCCGTGTTGGTTTACTCTGCATTGCTTCTCCAAAAAAAAGTAAAAAAATGCTTCAAATAAATTTAAAAAACCGATTGTATCCAAATGATTGAAGATAATAATGCAAGCAATACAATAAAATCGGTAGAAATTAATAATGATACTAAAAACAGGATAATTTTTAGGCAACCTCTTAAATTTTGTACAAGTGATTTGAGAGAATTGTACCTGATAACTTCCAGCAATTCAATTACACGCGAGTAAAGCACATAAATCGAGAACTTGAAAGAACGACAAGCATTATTAGGGGGGTTTCACCAGGTTGAAATTATTGGGTTTGAAATAAAGTGAAAATGGCATGGATCTGTGAGAAAACAGCACGAAATTTCAAGAACATTGCTCATCAGCTTATTATTGGATACTCCAGTAGAGAAAGTGAGAGATGAGAGAGAAAGCATGTATAACAGTGCATGCAGTCAATGCATACCAACTGCCATTGGAGGGTGGGATAAGGGGGTGGAAGAAATGACCTGCTACTACTAAAATGAGCAGAGAGAGGCCCACACGTACGGTCATTTGCTTGTACTCTTTCCACAATGTTTGACGGGTTACCGGATATGAGCCGGCTAAGCTGGTGGGTGTTGGTTGGCTCGGCTTATACGGATTTTAGGATGAGACCCATTGCAAATTGCAAATTCAGGCTTGTCAGAATTTTACTTTTGGTGCAAGTATTACAAATTTTGGTACATTTTAATCCGTACTGTACAATAGTATTAAAATAAGAAAATATTTTTATTTACATATTTTCCGGTCAATTAGAGGGTGTTTCATGTTTGACACCCATTTTTTGGATGATAGAATTTTTGGAATAGTGATTAACGGGAGAATGTGTGGTGGAAAAGTTGAAAAATTTTAGATTTGTGTGTAATATTATTTTATTAGAAGAATGTGTGATTGAAATGAAGAAAGATAAAAAAATGAGAATGAGAATGAGTGTCAAACAGGGGCTTAATAATAAATAAATAAATATAAATGAGATGTAAATAATTGGATAGTACTTGTAGAAATCATGAAATGTATAAATAAAAATAATTTAATAGTTTATAATTAAACATTTTATAAGTATTAGCCAAACATATGCTTATCTTGTATGTGTACTAATATGTCAGTATGATGCAGTATTTCAAAAAGCGTAATGCGTAGCGAAGTGTGGAGGTCGAGGTTCGGCCTAGGCGAGATTAGGTGAAGCCTAAGCGTTGAAAAACGTAAAAAAAAGTTTTCTTATTTTAATAATATTTTAAATTTTTAAATCAATCTAAAAATTATTTTATAATTAAAAGAAAAAAGAGTAAAAAGGCATTAAAAACGTAAAAAAAGCAGGCACACCTAAGCGTATAAAAAAAAATTTTAAAATGAAAAACGTTTTGCTCCCGCTTTAAACTTAGGTGGCTTCTAAACGTCGCTTTTAGAACACTGGTATGGAGACAAGTAAAAACTGTGATTTAAAAGGTTTTAATTTTTTTTATTCACACTTTACTATTTTTATCAATTTACACGAGATTTTATTGAATGGAAAAAAAAAATTTATATGCAAGTTCGCTAAGAATAGACGGTCGATAAACTATATTTTAATTTATTTTACTTTTTATGCTGATAATATCTATTGGTCAATTAATATACGTTTTTAAAGAGCATGTGTTTGTATTTTTAGCAGTTTAAACTTTTAAATAAAATTAATAACATGATATCAAGTCAAAAAAAATGTTCAAGATCAAGTTTTGTGATTGCCCACTTATAAAAATTGTCCATGAATTAGATATTTAGTTCATCTTTGGTCTTTTTTTTTTTTAAACTCATTTTCAATTATATATTTTATGAGGTTAATAACTTTTATTAACTTTTAAATTATATATTTTTTTTATCAAATTTTATTAATTTACTAAAATTTTAATTTTTAGCAAAACAAAAAAGGGGCTCACCGAACTCACATGGACAAACAACCTGTCTTACCCATCTCCGACAGCCCAATAAACGGCACAGATTCATCCTCTCATTTTTGCACTTTCCATAATTACCCCTACAGGGCTACAACGTTATCTTCTACAAGCTTAAAATACTGTTTTTCATTTTAAAATAAATAAATTACAGCCAAGAAGAGCTGGTTGAATCTGAACGAACAAATCATTAGCCTGTTAGAGAAGCGCACGTGGAGAGTAGCTAGCTGTCGGATCTGCCGGTGTATTTATGTACTATAATTTTGACGGATTTATCTATTGAGAAATGCTAAATGTACACTTGTTTGAGCCGCATTATTTTGAAAGAATATATTTTAAAATAGTAGATTGATGGAGAATGTGTGGTTAAAAAGAATGAAAAGTTATTGATGTGATAAAAATATTATTTTATTGAAAAACGTGTAGTTGAAAATGAGTAGAAAAATGAGAATGAAAATTTTAATGTCTGTCAAACAGGGGCGGCAAACGGGCCGAGCGGCTCGTGAAAAGGCGGCTCCTGGGCGGCTTGGGCTCTTCATATGACGAGCCCGAGCCGAACCGAGCCCGCTCGCCCACGAGCCGAGCTCATGGGCTCGTCTTGACGAAGGGTTAATTTTTTGAGCAGAAGTTGGCTCGTGACTAGCACGGGCCGAACTGGTGTGCATATGGGTCGAGCCGATTCGGTCCATTGTCATCTCTATGTACACTCCCCTCACAAGAGGGGGGCCACGGCCAATAAAATAATTGTGAGCCCCCCTCACGTGTTAACCCCGGTGTATGCGTAGCAAATCTCTTATCTATTTGTATAATATTTTTTGATAACATTGTTGACAATATTGTATGTGATAAAAAAGTGTTGGCTAGAAAAATAAATTATTTTTTAAACCGTGCAATGCCAACAGCCACACCAAGCATTACTCCATTTTGACTTTTGTACGAAAATTAAAATCTAAATCAAAGTCAATAATTAATTTCAATAATATATTTTATGGGGCCCACAACATCAACATTTCAATAATTATTTATCAACTTTTATCAAAATCTAATTTTTAATCCCCATCGAAAGAGGCTCAATAAATTTAAACCATATTTTGACAAATTTATAGATGATTTATAGGTAAAAATAATAAGAAATATAGTACTGAATTCCACTAAATATGTAAATAATAATGAACGATATTATTAATATATGATTGAAATTAATAATTGACTTTGATCGATAGTTAATTTTTGCAAACGTTTTATTTAGATTGTTTGCAATGGTTCAACCTCTATAGCAACATTAATAACCGTCCTAACATCCATTGATAATTGACCGTTGTAGGAAAAAACCACATTATTGATCTCGAACTTTATATTTAAATAGAAGTTGCTCCTAAACCTTTAAAATGGTGTTTGGTAGCGATTAAAATTAAATTTTTAATAGATTGTGATAGAAATTTTTGAAATGTGTGGTTGAAAAGTTGTGGGACCCATGAAAGATGTGATTAATATTGATCGTTTGACTTTGACTTGGATTAAAATCAGATTTTAATTCGGACCAAACATAAGCTAAATAATTTTTCAATCTTCCGTTGTAGTTACATAATCAAATCCTAAATGGAAGAACCCCTTTAATTTCCACTAACATGTTATGTGGCTACTGTAAACATACATCACTTCAAGTTTCGAACACTCGCCTAAATTGAAAACGAAACACAACTTCTTAAGATAAGTTGAGTACCAATAGTATAACTCTTCCGATTCTCGAATATATCTTACGCGTCGATACTTCTTTAATCATTAATCATTCTTCTATTAAACTAGAACTGTCTTACTATCTGATCACCTCATATATCTACTTGAATTTGAATCATTTTCAAGTTCTAGTATGCAAATTTGATACCGATAAATAGTTAAGAACAAACACATTAACGTTTGAAGACCATTTTAAGAGAAAGTTATTCTATTTTTTTTTTTAACATGGTCATTTGGAAATTTGAATAAAAAAAATAATAATTATTGATTTTGTGAAGAAATGATTTTTGAAAAAATATGAGATTAAAAAATAGGATAAAACTATGAATTATATAATTGAAAATGAGTTTAGAAAAAAATGAATTCTTAAAAATGAGGTCCATTAACAACTGTAACCCAGCCAAGCCAAGCCAAGCCAAGCTGTCTGGAGCCTGGTGAATAACGTATACGTGCCAGTTAAGTAGCTGTCGGATCTTATCCCGGCAAAGGAAACGTAAATTGTGTGTGTCTCTAAAAAGGTTTTATTAATTGGATTCGAATTTGGTTTGGAGTCCGGGACGGCAGCTGGAGCGCATTCCATAGAAGGTGGGGTCCATTCCCACGTGCTCTGCATTTACTTTCTCTTAAATTTCCCCTACAAATAAAATTAAAATAATCTGATTTTTTTTGTTTTTTTTTCACTTTTCAAGAAAATTGCATCATCTTTTACTTTTGGCAACATTAAAATTCAACAGGAATGCCATAGCATCTCTAGGTGGCTTTTTATTTTTAAAGAATATATTATATAATTTAGAGAGTAAGAAATTTTAAGTATTTCAGCAAGTTCTTTATATTTAACACTTAATTTTATTATTTTTAAAAACATTTATTGATTTTTTCTATATTTTATTTTTACTAACTTTCCTCTAAATTGTTATATTATTATATTATATTAAATTTGAAGAGTCAAATTCACTATCTAAATTAAAATATTAATTTAAAGAGTTTATTAAAGATGTTTCGAACCTTTAAAGGTTTACATTTAAAGTTCAGGACAAAAATGTCTTTTTATACAAATTTTTTGACAGATTTTCATGAATGAGTATCTGTGCATTTGTGTGAATTACTGAAGAGTTGGGATTATACATTCAATTAAAATTTATTGGAGACTGGATTGAAAGAGAGTGAAATGAGAACCATGCTATAGTTACAGCTTATTTGATAGCCCCCTCACATGGGGGTGGGGCCCACAATCGCGGGGCCCACTCCCATGTGAGAGGACTGTCAAAAAAACTGTCAAATAAAGTTGTACATTCAGCTTATTGGTGAAATGATTGGGAATTTATAGTTAATTTATTTATTTATTTTAAATCGGAGTAAAATAAGTATTTTATTCAAAAGTTGCCTTTTTAACGGCCAGCTCGACAGTTTCCATCACAAAAAAATCATAGCACAGACGTTTGAAAGATTTGGGACTTCAAGTGCTAACAACCAAAGGTTTCGGATCCCATCGTCACAATATTCAAATGTTCGAAACTCCGTGTGCAATTTACCCTTAAGCGGCTTGTACAATCTATGTTGAATATGAAAACAATATGAATCTTTGTTAAATTATCAGTACAATACAAACAGACACCACTTTAAAATTTTAACAAAACTCAATTTCATGAAGTTGAATATGTGAGTGCCATGTGACGATTTAACAGAAAATCGAATGGTTCTCGTCAATAAAGAATGATTATGTAACTATAAGAAAGGTTTTGTGCCGATAAATCCTCTTGTTAAATGGTTGAGACCAACTTGTTATTGGAACAATAAACTGGTGGCCCTAAATTATATAATTTTATAAATTTTAAATAGAAATAATTTTGAATGCAGATAATATAAGAAAATTTTAACTAATATGAATAGGGCGTTTTTATTAGAAATATTAGAAAAATTTCGAAGCAAAAAGATTCGCCAACTGTGTGGTCCTCCTACCTAGATGAAACATGACAAATTTAAAATTTAAAACTAAGATAGCACGAGATTATAAGGAATAATGATTAAAGAAAAGACCTAATCCTACAATAATGGCAATATTAAATAATACAAACTTATATATATACTGGAATTAAATGAATGTCTACATAATAGAGTAGAGTTGAGCATTCATAATCAGTATATTATTGGGATAATCATACAGTGAATTAAAAAGAAAAGCACATAGGAGTGAAGGCTATGCATTGCCTACTTAATTATGCCGAATTCAATGGTAATTACTCAAATTCCGAGCTACCTTAACCTTTCAAGTTGGAGGTTCTGGTGTCTCGAAAACCACTAACATGGAAGTCCAAATTCGCACATTTGGAATGTTGATGTCTAGAGTTATCGATTATAGGACAGTATAGTTCAGTATAACAAACATAGTCTTAGACTTTAGTGTCCGCTGGTGTTAATTTTCTGGTTCAAAGAAAGGCACTGATACTTCCCATAAAAAGGCTTCTTGACAACATAAAGATTGTGCATCAACCTTTCTTTTTGCATGGGTACTAAGGGGAGAAGTCATAAAGGGAATTGACATATTGAATTCTTGCAAAAGAAAACAAACTATGAAAGATTCCTTACCACATTATTCATCTTCAGGCAGAATAATTTCTTATTGGCATGGCATGGCATGGCATTTGAATATGAACAAACTTAAGTGTCCCATTTGATTATTGAGCCTTTGGTTGAAAGATTTAATAATAATAGACTGAACCCAGTTTGGACAAGAAACCGCGATTGACTGACTTGAATTGTAAGATCCCTTGAATAAAAGAGTACCGAATAGAAATCAATACAAACCATTACAGTGTGAATTATACAAGAAGAAAACCTCAAAGATCTGCAATTTCTTGAAATCTATTAAGAATATATATGCAACATACATCAAACAAATAAAGTTGACATTTAGAGCTTGTAGAATAGAAACAAAACCGCGAAGCCGAATGGTGAGAAACATTATGGATATTACAAAAAAAACCCCGACCAACAAGTAAAACCAGGACTAGTTCGGACATTTTAAATTCGGAGGAGTCTCTCGAGGGCTTCAAAGAATAGAGGGGCCATTTCAGGGCTAGGAGTTTTGATTGCACACTTGAGACCAGGGATTCCCATAACTGCTGTAAGTTCTATTAAGAAAGGGATTCCTCGAGGAATCTGAGCCGAAAGATACAACACCTCCTGATTCGTGTGCTTGCGCTTGGCAATAAAGAACATGTTGGAAGCAGCCAGCCGTTCTAAGGTCGCGTCTACGCTGTTCATTACAATCCCGGGCAAGTCTACTGAAACCTCGTTTGAATCAGGTAAAGACTTCCATGTCTGCATTTTTATTGTGGAAGTCGTCAATTCCACAAATATTTGACAAACAGCTTATCAGACATTTTAATGGAAAATTCTCACGAGTCGATGAAATAAAAGTTTAGCAGTTTATCTCGATTAGTTAACATTATTTTAAGACAATGGATACTAACACAGATTTTAAGCTTTTTACCTCAAGAAAAGCGGAACGCTCCATTCTTCCTTCTTCAGTAAAGAAGACCAGCAACGAAATGTTGTCATTGAAGTACCATACAGGTTGCTGATTATTTTTCACAGCCACCTGCAGAAGTGTATTTGGAGGACCTGGAGATGTATTTTGAAACAAAACCATAGGCAGAAGAGTGCTTGCAGATGTTTGAGGTTGTAGTGGAGGAACCTGATTGAAAATATAGCATCAATTAAGGAAAGAAGATAGAAAAAGAAAAATCACTCATGACAGAAGTAACAATTACCTGAAGTGGTCCAGCTGCAGCAAGGCCAAATGTATTCTTGTTGAACTGAATCATAAACCCGTCAAGGGGAATCTGGGAGTTGTTTTCAAATGACATACTATAAAATATTTGCCCATCTCTTCGTACCAGCTGCGCACTGATTTGTAGACCTTGACCGGTAGATGCCGGTAATACAACAGGCAAAGGAGGTCTGCAATCAAAGCGAGAATTATATGAGTTTTTCTGTGAAGCACACCCTAAAGGAATTTTAAAAAATAAGAATATCCTGAAGAGGCAGGATTCTAGAGCAATTTCCAAATGACATCAATGATTGGTATGTATTCAAGTAACCTCTTTTTGCAAGTTGGAAATGTACTCCAAAAAAAAATTAAAAAAAAATTAAGAGTCTCAATATACATACCCAGAAAGGGTTGCAGGCTGATCGACAGATACAATAGCATTGTTGTTATTATCCATTCCCATCAGGTCAAGTAAATCTGGCACAGGTGCAGGAGCCGCAGGCACAGCGGGTGCAGCAGCTGGCTGCGTTGCAGCAGCATACTGAGCACTACTTACTGTAGGTGGCGGCGATGCACCAGCTGCATGGGAAGGCGATTCAGAATATCCTCCTTCACTTCCATCGGGAAACTCTTCTTCCTCAGTTCTCTGGATGGTCTTCACACGAGTTACAAATGCATCTGGGGGCTTGTGATAGACAGAGGATAATGTAGCAATGTTGGCAAGAAGCTCGTCCAGCAGAGAAGAATCGAGTTGATTTGAATCGTCACTGATCACGGGCTTTTCAGCCAAAACAACATCTTTGGCTGACTGAGAGACAAAAGAATACTAATTGTAAACATAGAAGAATAATGCATGTATAAAGTATGCTGCTCCTTTATGGCAACCCCCACCCCCTCAAATAGGCACAATCAGCAGACGACAGTACACATAACACATTGATGCACAAGCTAATTAACAGAAAATGATTCCATTCCTCCAAAGCTAAAAGTGAAGGTGTTGAAGTAAAATATCTTTACAAAACAAAGGGAAACAAAGAGATAGAATTCCGTGACTTGTCTGAACGCAAAGCACTTTTTTTTTTTTTCCTAAAATCCCAAATGAATATAAAATGGAATCTGAGTATTAAAGCAGATCAAGGGGGAAAAAATAAAGCAATTACATACCTCAGGATCAGTCGAGAGAAGACGCCAATATATATATGCACGGTCCCGCAAATCTGGGTTGTCAGTCTCCACGGTGGCATTATTCAAAACAACCTATGCATATGATTATGTACAGTGAAAATCCAGTTCAGGATATATGCCAAAAAGAGAACCAAAACAAAAAGTAAAAAATCCCAACTCTACAAGAACTGTTGATTCACCGTTAAAGCATAAGATCAAAGTTGCCAGAAGCTTTCATATTCTAATATAAAATGCTCAGACGCAAATTCATCAAAACATTAGAGACAACAGGTGCTGTTATTTATCTTCCAAATTATCATATTTCCTCGTATAGATTTCATTTGTTTCAAAGCAGAGTGACGAACCAAATATAAATGTCACTGTCACAGTCACTGGTGTGTTTAATTTTAAGGAAGGAAAGATAACGGAAGAGTGTCTCACTTTCTTCCTCGCACAAACAACTGTTAGTAATGTATTGGTTATTCTCTCTGGAGCATTTTGCAGAATTACTATTTATGGGTATTGATGAAAGCCATTCAGAATAATGCATTAATATAGTTTTATGATGGGGAAAAGTAAAATACATGAGACACCACGAAAAATGTGTAAACGTCAGAATTTGATGCCAACCCACCGAAAAAAAGCTCTTTATCAACAGTTCAGCCAAAAACACCAAGCAGACAAGGCATTGAATGTAAATGTTAGCAATCAACAGTGCAGCAGTACTTATTTCAGAATGAAAGGTCAAAAGCATATTTGGAAAAACTTTTTAAAGCTTATAAGTTGGTCAAAAGTCATTTTTAACCATGCATTCCGTAACAACCACAACTTTTATCTACTATTTAACCACACAATCCTTGGGAGCCACTGCTTATAAGCATTTAAAAGCTTAGCAAGCAAGCACTAAGATCTAGAGTCAGTCTTTTGCATGCTGTAATTCTGTTTAATTTTATCAAAATGCAAGAACAAAAAGGTAGCTTAAACTACTTCCATCGTGTCCTCTTCTCTCATTGAAGTTGAAACACTCCACCCAGTTCTACTCAACTTGTGCTCCCCTACAATGATAACCTGTGCTCTAACAATCCTGAACCAAGATGGATCAAGGACAACTTGGACACAAGTTCATGACCCTCCACGAGGGGTAGGAAGGTGTCCATAAAAAAAATACCTGAATCATCTGCTGTGGGCCTTCAGTTGGCTTCTTAAGGAAAAGTTTCACTGTTGCTGTCAGTAACTGCAATTGGACTTGAGGAGGTTCCTCAGGAAAAGTCTCCAAAAAGCTTTCGAGCAGCTCATCAGCATTGTCAATTCTTTCAGCGTACTCACCAATTATCCAGATCATTGATGCCTGTAAAAGAAGAAGAATCAGAGAACAAAAATACATACAGAAAAGAAAAGCCAAAATCTCAGGTTTTGTGAATACCTTTGCCTCTGGCTCGTCTAAGGTGTCTAAGTTCTCACAAAGTGTCGCAATGATGGATTCATATCTGAGAAAGAAGGTAACATTATCAAAATTTGGAAGAACAAGAATCACATTATTTGACCACAGATGTGTAAACATTCGTAGTCTCTCCAGAATACAAGACCAACAAATTAAGAGAGAGAGAACACTTACGTGTTGGGATATCTCCTAAATATATCTCTAATAACTATTATAGCTTCCTGGACAACATAGTTTACTTTGATCTTGATCAACTCAAGCAAAACACTAATACACCGTTCAGCTGCCCTCTCTAACTTGATGGCACAGCGTCCAATAGCACGAACAGCTTTCCTGACAAAATCTACATCTACTTCTGTAGCATACTCTTTGAACTCCAACAGGACCTGAGTAAGTGTAGCGGATGGAGTGAGCTATGACAGCAAAACAAAATCCAGAAAACACTACTATAATTAACTTCAAACAAAGAAAAATTACCTGGTCTATGTTTCGGTCTGACGCAAGCTTTATCATGATTTCTAACTTTTCCATCTTGACATAAATTGGATCATTGTACTTGCAGAAAAAGACCTAGAGAGGAGAGGGACAGTATTTGTTAATCCACCTCCATATTCAAACTATCAGTTTCAGGAAGAGCAAACATTAGTGTGTACGAACGTAATGTCACACTATATCACCTTGATTTCATGGGCGAGGATAGTTGGTCGTTTCTGTACAATAAGGTTTATGTTTCTCAATGCAACATATTGAATCTCAGGTTCTGCAGATAGCAATGTCACAAGAGGAGGAGCCATTTTCTTGCAAAGATTTCGAACTACATCAGTGCTAGTGATTAATTCCATTTGTAAAAGGATCATCTGCAATATTATTCAAAAAAAAAATATTACACTTGAATTTTTTATAGTAATGCAAAGAAATAGAATTTGATTGTTTACAAAAAAAATGACGGGTCATATCTAAATAAGAATAGGACAAAAAATGAATAAAGTTGTGAAGAATTTTTGTCAACAATGATAGAGAAAGTCAAGCGGAAAAGGATCATCACCTTGACGGCTGAAAGAACAACTGCACAGTTTGCATGCTGTAATCGAGGAGTGACTCTCTCTACTATATTTTCAGCTTCACGAGCATCTTCTGCTTTATACTTGGAAAGAGCATCCAATATAAACACTTGACCCCACCTATAGTTGGTACCTCATTATCAATATTACTTGAATGAACAAAAAGAGAGCATCTGTTAAATTAATCTGCTCCAATGCAACCTTACTTTCAGGACCATAGACTATTGCAAACAGTAAAAAAGCATCCAATTTACAAGAAATTCAAATCTAACAAAAGCTGTTGCCAAGGGATCAACCAACACAGGCCATTAAACTACAAGCTCCCATTCAATAACATTAATCCCGACAATCATAACACAACACATGTCTCAGAATCGCCAATTGGATAGTTTACATTCAACCTCAAGTAGATGTCTGTAATTGTGCAAGAGCGATGTCCAAGCAATATATTTTACCAACAGAGATACTGGGCGACCAGAAAAATTGATGAAGAAAAATGCTGACCCCAAATCTATGTTGCTCGGACTCGGGTACGGGTATCGGGTACAGGTATGTATCGGAGTGTCGGATCCATTATTTTCTAAAATATAGGATACGGGGATATGGTTAAAAAGAGTCCAAATTTTGGATGCGGGTACGTGAGTACGTATTTTAAACTTCAATTTTTTTTATTAACCCAAAATGTCATTTTAAATAGACCAAAATCAATCCTTCACAAAGAAGAAAATACGTATTGAATAAGGGGTTAAAACGAATAAAATGAAATTTTGGGGGTTTAGTTTTCAATTATGAAAAGTTAATTACTAAATGTTATATAAAAAAAGAAAATGAGGGATTTGATTACAATTTAAACTTAATGGAATACTAAGTTGCACTATATGGAACCCATTTTCATTTCATACAAAGAAAACCCCAAACCATCGATACAGGGAGAAAAGAAGGAAAAAAAGAAGAAAAGGCCAAGAGAAAAGATAGAAGAAAAAGAAGGGAAAACCTTGTGCCGTCGCCGAAGAAGAAAAGAAGGAAGAAGAAAAAAAAAGCAGAAGCGGCGAAGTGTCCGGTTGAAATTTGGAGGATCCGACACATATCCCATACCCATACCCGTGTCGTGTCGTGTCCGACACGGGTACTTCGTCCATTTCGAAGAGTCCGACCATCAGAGATTGCACACACACTAAAAACTCATATTTTCACAAATATGGTAACAAATAAGGCAGATACCCAGTTGTCTCCATATTGTATCGAAATTGAACGAGTACACAAACACGTTGAGAAATAGCAATAGTAGAACACCAAAACCACACAGATCAATCCATCAATTGACAACTAAAATCCGTTAAAAATCATAAATCAATAAAAAAATAACTAGATCTAACATTCACTACTACCAAACCCGCAGTGAAAATGCAAAATAAATAAAATTAAAATCACGAATTATTCGATTTAGATCAATACAGAGTAAAACACCAAAAATGTTCGAAAAAAATTATTAATAAGCCAATCATGTACGTATCAGAATTAACTATATTTGTGTGTATACATGTACGTGAGTGTAAAAAATGTATGGATCAGTATAGGAAACGGGACCTTGTACTGAGAATTGAGTTCTTCTTTGAGCTCAGGAATTTCACCCTTTTTAGTTGTGGAGAAGTACTTGGAATCGTGCCCGCTCATCTCTGTTCGCCGGAGAAGAAGACTCGAGGGCGGGCTTGACGGTGAGAGAGATGGAAAAATAATAAAGGTTAGAAACGTCAATGAGGGGACCGAAATTTGATATATTTGCTATATTTAATTTAGAGAAAATTACACAATTGGACCGGAGTTTATTTTCTGAATAGCAAGTTGATCTCAATCTTTTAAAATGGCGTAAGTTGGTCCCTAATTTTCATTGTAATTTGAGAAATGCTAAATGTACATAATTTTTTTACAAATTGTTTGACGGATTGCCACTTGACAAGTATTCATTGGATGTTGGACACAAAACAAAGTTAAATTAGTCAATGCATCATTACCACCTCATCATTTATAATCACTATAAAATAAAAAAGGTAAAATATTGGCGGCCACGTGTCATGATTTCCTATCGTCGTCAAAATTCAATTTTTTTTCGTCGTTTCCCCCACGCTTTGCTTTCTCCATTTCCCCCACAAATCTCACACGCCACTCCGTCTTTGCTCTTTCTCCATTTTTCTACTTAACCAACCATACCTCTTTACTCCTC
>CAIGRT010040810.1:0-16186 GCA_903798405.1 Fraxinus platypoda | reverse complement strand
TATATTTACGCTATCATATAGCCAAATATACTATGGCATGTGCATCTTACTAGTTAATAATATAAGTGTCTCTTCCTAAAACTATAACATCAGAAGTGATTGTTAAACTTCCATTTCTACTTAATAAGAATTTTATGCCTATAACAAATTCAACTTTTATTAATTCACCGACTAGTGTAGTTGTTAAACTATATTATCTATCTTGAAATTTAATCTTACAATCATCAAAAAGTCCTTCTTCAAATCCCATCTTACTGCCGTCCATTTGACTACCTCTTATTTCATATTTTAATTTTTGTCTACAATCTTCTGGGACTAAAGCTTTTCTAAGTGTGTTAATTAAATGTACATCATGTATCTATTAAGGCTATTAAATTTGGTTTTATTATTTTATTATTAGTATTTCTATGGGTATTCTAAGACTTTTGGTTGATTTTATTCTAGATATTTGACAAATTATCTGTTTTTGATTTTCTGCTTCTAAATAATTAGTTTCTGTGTGATTATTTATAGGCTTTTTTTTTTAATCTCTAAATTCCTAATTCTACATTGTATTTCTCCTAATGTTTCATAAACTTTATCTATTCTATTATTTGTAATATTTATCCTATCTTCTAATCTTTCTATGTTTTCACTATAGTCCTTAGGTTTATTATGAACTTCTTATTTAATTACTAAACAATTACTACATTGAATTTCTAAACAATTTTTACATCGATTTCTATTTCTATGTCTTGGATATACTTTACATTTTTTATATCTATCCATCACCGATCCTTGTCATTTTATCCATTCGTGTTCTACATTCATCATTTTCGTATTGAGAACTGAAAAATCCAATTCTTCTAAACTACTATATTCGGAACTGCTTATTACCTTTAATTGTCTATTTCTTTATCTGTGTAAATGCTATATCCTGAGCTACAAGATTCACTATTAGATAATTCTATAATATTATACAGTATTTCTTTGATTATCATAGATTTAACAATATTTTCTTTACTTTTATTTTTATTGGGGTATTTATTAGCGAAATGTTTAGGGTCACCACAAATATAACATTTAAAATATTTTTTTATTTTTGGCTTTTTAACACATCTATTATAATTGGGTATTTTATTTTTATAATATGTCCTACTTGGTCTAATGTTATACCTTTTCCTTCTTCTAATATTGTCTTTTATATTTTTTATGTATTTTTTCTATAATCATAAGTTTGTTGTGTATACATATTCGAACAAAAAGAACAATTTAATTTATTTATTTGTTTTTCTAGCTACTTCTTCTATACAGTATTCTTTTAGTTTATAAGTTATAAATTTTATAGAAGCACTAATAGTCAATTCTCTCATTGGTTTTGATTCTAAATCTTTTTTAATCTTATCATTCCACGGCGATGGTATATTTCTATATAACATTTCAAGTATAGATATATCTAATGCTAATCNAAATCTTTTTTAATCTTATCATTCCACGGCGATGGTATATTTCTATATAACATTTCAAGTATAGATATATCTAATGCTAATCCCGATGCGCTTACTAATCTTTCAAAATCTAACAAAAAATGGTTGTATGTAATTCATATTACTAATACTTAGTTTTTCTAATTGTTCTAAAGCCCTATTTTGTTCATAAGTGCTATCTTTACACGGGTTGGACCCTATAATTATTTTTCTAATAAAACTTTGTAAAATTTCTAGAATTGTCTCCTCCGGCCATTCTTAATCTAATTTCATCCGATTTTAATCTTTTAGCTTAACATATATATCTAACGCTCCTAGATTAGATATACTAATAAGGGTGAAATAGTATACTTTACATATAAATATATGATAGCAAAATAAGGGTGAATTTGCTCTATGCCTGTGAATTTGCTCTATGCCTGTGAATTTGCTAACATATAAATATACTAATACTTTTGCTCCTAGATTTTCTCTATAAAGTCATTTTACTCTTATTATTATTAATCCTAAATGAGTTTGTTGAAGATTTTTATTAACAATTTCTTTATAANGTGAATTTGCTCTATGCCTGTGAATTTGCTAACATATAAATATACTAATACTTTTGCTCCTAGATTTTCTCTATAAAGTCATTTTACTCTTATTATTATTAATCCTAAATGAGTTTGTTGAAGATTTTTATTAACAATTTCTTTATAAGATTCATTTTTTATTAAATTTAGGGATACAAATTAATCTTTATGTGTACAAGAAACATATATTTCACCATAATATTGATATATTAAGGATTTATTGAATATATTTCATTTTTTATATATGTCTTAATTTTTTACTAATTTTAATTTATTCTGTCTAAAAGTTTTTATATCTACTAAGGATTATAATCTTGTTTCTGACTTCATTTTTCTACTTAATGTCCTCAGTAAAGGATTACCTACTAGTCTACTACTAGCTACAATTTGTTTTCCTTTATCCATTACGTATAAATTCACTTACTTTTTTTTTAAACTTACTAAATTCTTTGACTTTTCCTAAGTCTAATTATTCTAGTTTATTTATTAAATTATCTAAATCTTATTTGGTATCTATTGACTTTTCTTTTTCTAATGTTTTAATTCTACTTTCTAATTTTTCTAAATTGGGATAAAATTTCTTTTTCACCTGTATTATAAAATTTCTTTTTTAATATATCACTGTTCTGGTTTTTAATATATTCTAAATTATGTTCTAAAGTTTTTATATTTTTACGTATATTAAAATATCTATCTTCAAAGTACAAAAGATGTTTAAAGTTTTTATCAAAGTTACAAACTAAAGAAGTTGTATCTAAACTATTATTTCTTTTAAAGTTTTCTAAAGGTTCTAAATTTAAATAATTTATTCTTTTCATAAACTAATTGTTTGTCTTTGTTCATTTTAATATATTGTTTAATTTTTTATGTAAATAATCATTAAGAGGTTGAACTATTTTTTTATTTTTAGAATTCTAGAATTTTTATTTTATTAGAATTTTAGAATTTATTTTTTTAGAATTTAAATTTTAGATTTTTCATATTTTCTTCAATTTTTTTTGAGAGATTTTCAAGTTTTTTTAATTTTATTTTTAGATTTTATTAAAAATTAGTATTTCATATTTTTATTTTTGAATTTTGAAGTTTTATAATTTATTAAATAGAATTTTATTTTATACTATGTTTGGTACACATTCTTTCAAAACTAATTTTCAACCACACATTTTCTATTAAAATAATATTTTTCATCACATCAATAAATTTTCTTTACTTTTTAATCACATATTTTCTATCATATCACTGTTTAAAATACATTCTTTCCGAATTAAATGTTTCAATGGCCACCGAACTCTATCCTTTGTCACGACTTACTCATCAAACTTTAAGAGTTATCCCGGTGGCCACTGAACTTAGGTCAGTTGCTTCCCATCAGTCACTAAACGAATTCTGTCTTTGTCTTTGTCTAGGTGGCAGATGGAATGCTTACGTGTACCGTTAAATGTGTCCATATGAAAGTTAAATGCACAATTGGATCTCCAGCTAAGCTATACACGCCATATTCTATTCTTTACGTCCAACCTCGCGTTCTCTCTTGTGAAATCAAAACCAGATCACGAGTTGTTGGAGCAAAATCAGAAAGCGAAATCAGTCAACCCAACCCAACCGCACCTCAAACCCTAACCCTCAAATCAACTTCGATCCTCATCTTCCCTGCAAATCTAACGAACGAGGAAAATGTTTTGTGATTCGAGTAGGGAAGGCGTACAAATGGAGGGAAGAAATTAAGGTAATGGGCGTAATTTTTTTTCAATTTCATGGTGTCAGTATGTAATCACATTTATGCGTTATCATGTTCTATAGGAAGAAAACCGAACTGCACAGTTTTTCAAATGGGTGGGCATCCTCAGAACCATAAATTATTTTCTTACACAACTGAATATTCATTTTACCTCAAGATTCAAGCGATAACATGCATGTATATCGGTTTCTTCTTATATTTGTCTCTCTTCTGAAGGATGTTAAATGCTGTAGTTGTTGATTGTTTTGGAATGAGGTAGTGGAAATGAAATCACATTTCTCTTTAACCGAACTCTTTTTTTTTCCCCTACTTTCGAGATGATAAAAGATAGCTGATTGATTACTTAGTGGTTAGTGGTTCAATGCGTGCATTTCTTTTTCTTTTCTTCTCAACTCAAAGTGCCTTAGATGAACTGTGGCTTTCCACCTTGACCCCGCTGATGTGCTTTTGGTTAATCACAATTTTTCTAACTTATTTTTCTGCTTAGTCAGTTTCTCATTTCCATTCCTTTCTTGTTGGATAGAGCTCTTTCTCACACATTGACATGGCCATGGTTAAGGTGCAGAAATGGTTCGCTTTCAAAGAATCAAAAGAAAGTTTATTAATTCTACAACAGGTTATGAGGATGATCCGGACTTCGTAGATTCTGAAAATGACTTTGCATCCGATGAAGACATCTTGTACGATAGAAATGTGATCGATGGGATAGACCTGAAGACGACAGCTTGTACGGCAGGACAGTTGAGGATGAAGCTGTATAAGTGCGATGGCAGACCTGAAGAGCCTCAGTCCGAGCTCACTCAATCTGGAATGGTCTATTTTTTGTAGTTGTAGACAAAACATTTTGTAATTACTTAGGTGGACTCTTGTTTCTGTCAAAATGTGTTGAAATGGGTTATTGTGTGGATTTAGATACTTTTGTGCAGTATTGCCTGTACTTGAAAAGGGTTATGTCAAATGGTTATGTGCATCACGGAGCGAAGTGTGAAACATTGTTGAAATGGGTTATGTCCTATGTGCATTATAAATCGAAATGGTGGTTAAAATGTTGAAAAGCATGTTCAAATATGAAATATATAAGTTGCTGCATTTTCCAATTACCTTTATGTTTTACATATTTTAGACATTCACGTCACGTGTGGAATATATAAAAGCCTTATCAGGATAGGATAGTAAGATTATACAATTATCACAACTAAGATAATCCTGCATGCATATGATTTTGATTATCATGAACATCTGAGAATAACTACAAAAGCAAAACATTCCATCATCGACATTCATATCGAACTGGTATTAAACTATAGTCAAAATTCAACTCCAAATTCATAAAGCATAGAAAAATTTGCAAATTAAGAACAATTAGAGTTGATTACATAAACATGGAGTTCGACAACGACAACACAAGTCATTAACTCGATTATATAGCTTTAAGTCTTCCCTTTCCTTTCCTGCTCTCCTCTGTTGCTCATTTTCCCTTGCGGATCGTTACGTTGACGGATATCTTGACATCTCCTTCTTCTGTTATTTGAGCAATGTCTCGATTACATAAATTCTTTCCTGTCATTCTAAACAAGCATGTGGAGCCACCAAATTCAGTAATTCAACATTAATTCAATGGTTTGAATGGATAAATTAGTTCAACAAATTGCAGCAAATTTTATAACATTAACTCATCACTAGCAAAGGATTACGAGCTTCTGTATTGCCAAAGCATTATAACATGAATTCCAACTTGAAAATTAAATACACAAACCGACAACCCATTTTTCTTAACATAAAACGCAAAATCGGGAGAATATATATGTTGATTATAACACAAAAGCATTAATACGAACAACGACAAAATCGAAGTAACCACAGAGACTCATCATTCAAACTTACCTGCTGTTCGCAGAAGTGGATGACCATATGTTCCAATAGATATTGAAATTACTCATGCATTATAAGGAGTTAAATGAACATTCAATTGTGTAAGAAAATAATTTATGGTTCTGAGGATATGCCCACCTATTTGAAAAACTGGGCATACACGGTTATTGAAGTGTAGTTCAGTTTTCTTCTTATAGAACATGATAAATACTGATACCATGAAATTGAAAAAAAATTACGCCCGTTACCTTCATTCCCTCCCTCCATTTGCACGCCTTCCCCACTCGAATCACAAAATTTTTTCCTCGTTCATCAGATTTGTGAGGAAGATGAGGTTCGAAGTTGATTTGAGGGTTAGGGTTTGAGGCGCAGTTGGGTTGACTGATTTCGCTTTTTGATTTTGCTCCGAGAACCTGTGATTTGGTTTTGATTTCACAGGAGAAAACGAGAGGTTGGATGTAAAGAATAGAGGATAATAGGTTAGCTGGAAATCCAATTGTGCGTTTAACTCTCGTATAGAGACATTTAACGGTACACGTAAGCATTCCATCTGCCACCTGGACAAAGCCAAAGACGGAATTCGACATTATTTTCAGAATTTGCATTGAGAGCACTCAAAACTTTAAAAATACGTTTTGAGCATTGTGTTATAAGTTTATTTTTATTTTCGAAAATGTATTTTTAAAAACATCCTACTAATTGAAAATTTGAAAACTGAAAATAGATTTAAAAAAAAAAAAAATCCATAGTTCCGTTAACGTACTAACGCTAACATACTACAGTCTACACAACCTAAAGTTCCGTTACTCCTCGCATCGAAATTCCAATTCATCTCCAGAATTCTTTTCGTTTGAAGAAAGAAAAAGAAACCACAGGTGGTCGTCGACTCCTCTCTCCGGCGGTGACAGGCTTCCTTTCCTATCATTATTCTTCTCGGCAGTCCCTCAGTTGGAGTTTCCTTTAAAGGTTTGAGCCATTGATCTGAACCTTCTTCTATTAAATTTCAAAATTCTATGGGGGTTTCATTAAATTTTACTTTTTTCTCGAAAGATCAGGAATTTTGTATTCTTGTAGTTATTTGAATGATTATCAAAACCTCTAATATGTCCTGCAAGTGTAATATTTCTGACGCAAAATTTCGATTTACCAATTTGCTATTGTGTTTCATTTTGTTCCTTTTCCGATGAATAACGAAATATTACCGAAGAACTTGTTTAAACTGAAAATTGTATTTTTCCTCCCTCTACAATCGGACGTGAAAGAATGGCCAAAGTTAGAGATAGAACTGAAGATTTTAAGGATTCAGTTCGCCGGGCTGCATTGAATTTGGGATACGATGAGGTTCCTTTCGCATCTCTAATCTCACTGATTGTAATTTTCAATTACTATATATATATATATATATGTATGTATGTATGTATGTATTTTTTTTTTAATGTTGAGTGTATGTGTTTAATTTTGGTACAATGGCTGATAATTCATCTTAAATCTGTGAGCTATCTATATATTTTGGCAGTCCAAAACAGCAACAATAATGGCATCTTTTATCCTCCACAAAACACGTGAAAGGTCACCTTTCACCAAAGCTGCCATGAAGACGGTATCTATTCCGACATCCTACTTGTATTATCTTGCCATTCCATATAAGTTATGATCATGCTCATGATGGCTAAGAAATTGAAACATATTCTTAAGCTTGTACTATATTCATCTGCCAGCTCGAAAGCATTGGAGCTTTGGAGAAGTTCTTGATGAAGCATAAGAAGGATTATCTGGATCTCCGTCGCACCACTGAACAAGAGAGAGATAGCATTGAGCATGAAGTAAGGATTTGAAAGTTATTATGTACTTGTCCAAATTGAGGGGCGCATTGACAATGGGTTTGCTTTTTATTTTTAACTAATTTCCAGTCTAATTGATGTCTGATTTTTGTTAAAATCTCTGTCATGAGGATGTCTGGTGAGTTACATATAGAAATTGCAGTGGCTATTATTTGCTCGAGATACCGTCTTTTTCATTGGTAGTCTAAAGGGGATATGAAAATGTGAATACTTGCATTGGATTAGAATTTCTGGCATACTGTTGTTATTTTGTTCAGTGGCTTGTTATTTGTACATTCATGTAATAATAAGACTGGAAAGTAATGATGTGATGGATAGCATAATAAGATGTCAGTTTCAAATTGTAGATATTAAAATGACCAACAAATGGGAGTTGGGAATGAAATATCTGTTGAAGCATGTTCCAATTAGAATGGAAATGATCGATTTTATTGATCTTTTTTCTTATCAACTTTGAAGCTTTATGATAAACTAATCAAATACATAATACAAGATATAACAAGTAACATTTCCCTTTAAAAGGTAAAAATGCTTCATGGTATAAAATTACAATATATGTTTGATTTTGCAAGGATAAATCACCATTTCGAGTTTCGAATAGTCTAGGAACAATACCTTCCCTTGGCAACAAAAGAAAAAGCAAAGAAAAAGAAAAATATCCTCTTTCCTACAAAGTACAACTGTACAAGGACACAATCAAAAACCTCCTATAATTGTGAAATAAAATGCAGTAGAGGTCTGTGTGCAATAGAGCTAAATCTTATAGTTATCTTTAACTTTTTGTTGAAGCTTATTAATTTTCTACTTTTGGATGCTTGATACAATTTACTTTCAAATACCTTAATGTTCTTGGTGATATTTTGACTTTCTTGTTAGCTATATTGACTTGGCGATATGTTCTCCATTGCAACTTATTGAAGCATGTGTTGTATGAATAGTTGGCTCACATATTTATTTGTTACCTCTGTTTTTTCGTAGGTTACAGTTTTCATCAACTCATGCAGAGAGCAAATAGATGTTCTCAAGAATAGTATAAATGATGAACAATCAAGTTCGAAGGGATGGCTCGGCATCAGGAGTGACAATTTGAATGCTGATACTATTGCACACAAACATGGAGTGGTATGTGTTTCATTTGCATTGTTTGACTTCTAATGCTGCTTGAGTCCTGTTTGTTGAACATTTTTCTCTTCAAAGTCTGCTTTTCTGAATGAGTGCTCATTCTTTCTGTTGGTAGCAAGGAAAATTTTCTATGAGAATACTTGTTGATTGTTTCGCACTTGATATATTTAAAATAGAAAATCCTTTAAAAATATATATCATTGCCCGAGTTCATCTAATTCAATAATAACGATTTTATTCTATACATGTTGTTTTTCAATTTTGGGTTCTTGTAGCATAATCATCTTCTATTATATGGGGAAGTGGATTCCAGTTTTTACTGTATTGCAGATAATTATATCTCTATTTTGGTCTTATGATTGCCATTGGGAAAGAAGTGTTGGTTACTATTATTATTTTTTATTTTCACCAAGTATACATCTGTTTCAGTCATAATATTTTGTCGATAAAACAAGCAGCTAGATTGAAAATGATGTTTAATAATGTTGTACAGGTATTGATTTTAAGCGAAAAACTTCATTCAGTGACATCGCAGTTTGATCAGCTAAGAGCCATACGTTTCCAAGATGCTATTAACCGAGTAACACCAAGAAGAAAACTGAAGAGTGGCATAAAAAATGTTACAGAGAGTTCTAATTCTAACAATTTTCAGTCCAGGGGCAATTCAGAGGTTAGAGAGGATAATGAAGTTCAAGCAGAGCCTATCAGAGTCCAGCAGCAAGTTCTGGATGATGAAACACGCGCCCTCCAGGTAATTAGTACTTCGGTTGATTTCTGTAAGTTTCTACATACATGCAGCTTGAGAAAGTCTTCACTTGTGGTTCGCAAGAATGATGCTTTTTGTGACACCACTTGTCATATAAATATAGGTTGAGTTGGCAAGTATGTTAGATGCTGTTCAAGAAACTGAATCAAAGATGGTGGAAATGTCTGCACTGAACCATCTCATGTCCACACATGTTTTGCAACAGGCCCAACAGATAGAGTTTTTGTATGAGCAGGTCAGAGAATACTCGAGGTTTGCTAAATGTTGCTAATGATTAATGCATATATGATAGTGTACTAGTAATGACGTAAAAGTGCATAAGCTGGATTGTCATTGAGTAGCTTTTTGTTAATGTACAAATACATGTTCATTTGTGGGTTTTTGTTCATTTAATTGCAATGATATCTAACATTTGAATCTATTTTTGTTTCATTTAACAGGCTGTTGAAGCTACAAAGAATGTACAGCTTGGTAACAAAGAGCTGTCACAAGCCATTCAACGGAATAGCAGCAGCAGAACTTTTCTTTTACTTTTCTTATTTGTACTTACTTTTTCAATTCTCTTTCTTGATTGGTATAATTGATTGTACATGTTTTCCAGTGTGCTTCTAGCAGTACCATATTACAGCAGCAGCAAATACATTCACACTATTTTATAGGGCTTCTAAAATTACTTAATGTTTCCTGAGTTCTTCTGCTGAAGAGCTGATAGCTTACTTTCAGTTTGTGTTATACATATATTTTCGCAAGGTGATTGCATATTTATTTCTGAAGTAAGTGACCGATTAAACATCTGTCTGGATACTATGCCATGTTCGACTGTTCAGCTGAAGCAGAAAGGCAAAAATTGAATGGATAATGTAAAATCTGTTCATAATGCATGAGCACCATAAGTTGGTAGTATCAATATCTTAGGAGTTATTATTTCGATAATGTAACGATATTACAGTCGAGTTGAAACCAGTCTTTTTTGGCTACAATTGATGACCCAAATTAATCTAATGTTTTTTTCTTGCAAAAGTATAAAAACTGTAGAAGGTTTGGAAATGGCTCTATAGATATTGGAACTGCTTTGACTTCTCCTTATCTCTGTGTAATCCACTAACGCTTCTAGTTCTGGGACAAGTAGTTATGTAGAGTACAACAGTTTGAATTAAAACAATCTGTTTTGAGTATGAATACGAACAAAGCTTTGCTTCAGTAGCATTCATCCTGGTAAATTGGGGTTTCTTATCTGTTGTCTTTCCTTGCACATTACTGTCACCTTCTCGATTTTTGGCATATGCAACCAGGGAAAGGATTTGCATAAAAGCTTTCCTCAAGTTTTGGAGAATCTCCCACTAGCCTGGAATGTGGCGCTCCAATCCTCTTCTCATGTAAGCACCTGACTTTTGATGAAAACTCTTCCCAAGGTAAATTACCCTTGTCCATTTCATCAATCAGTCTCACAATATTTTGTCTGCAAAAACTTCAATTTTGTGAGGGCTAGGAAAAGTAACAGGTATTTAATTGGACAGAAAATCATGAGGTTTAGTTTTCGGAATCCGATATATTGAAGGCTAAATCCAATTTCAATTTTCTCTAGTTTTTTCTTTTGTTTGGTTATCAACATCTGGAGTTGTGAATATGTTGGAATTAGTTTGCCTTGAGTTGACTGAAAATTCACAAGTAGCTCAGAAATGAGCCAAGATTTGAATCAATTTCAGTCTGGTAACTTCTTTCTGCTTGGATTGGGTTTAAGTACACTGAGTTAATAATAATTTTAAAAAAAAATCCTAAATTTGTGGAGCTGCTTCAACTTGTTCATTATAGTTTGTTCAAGCATGGGACCAGAGGATTAAATATTCAGGTTTTGTAAATTTATTTGCGTAATGATTCGGAGACAAGTTTCTGTGGTCCAAAGTTCAATTTAGTTGGGTTATTAGTTATTCCGTTCTATTTAAATCTTCAGTATAATTACTGTACAGTACATGTTTATAGTTGCTGATAACAAAGTTTTCTTGGGATTTAAATTCAATATAGGTGACTTTTTCTATTTTCAACATGTTTATTTAACTTGTAATTATTTTTACTTGTAGTCCCAATAACGTTACTTATATTGACAATTTTCAGATTTATTCCAATATCAAGAGAGAGAATGGAGGTAAAACTAGAAACTGCTATTAACCCATGAATAACTTACTTGTCAGGATCAATGGTTTTCCGGTAGCCTTCAAAAATTCGATGACCTCTCACTGCCTTAGCCATGTTTCCATCATAGGTATAAACAAAAACATCACTTTTAAGGGCTACAATATAATCCAAGGCAGCAAGCTGATTTTGCAGTTGGTTGAATGGTTGTATTTCTTCCTCCAATGCTATATTAGAATGATAATACACGTTAGGATACTTTTCACGGAGTGCATTTAGGCCATGTTGGCCATAAATTTCTCCTGCAACTATGTAAATTTTAGTGGTAGATGGGTATCCCAGTGCTTCCAGTAATACTGCTGCCTCCCGAGGAGTCATTGGACACCTGCCTTGGAGCCTTCTCTCTGTGCCATTTATGCGCTTCTCTTTCCAGTGCCTAACTTTGTGTCTTAATTTTCTGAGCTCCTCAGCCTCCTTTCTAGTAAGGTTATGATTGCAACCAGTGAAAGCTAGCATGTCCTTTTCATACCTACAACAAAATTATCTGATCAGAAATCTCTCTCTCTCTCTCTCTCTCTCTCTCTCTCTCTCTCATTTATATATTGAGCTTTGCCAATCATTTTGGCAAGATATATACCTCAAATGGAGAGCTATATATCGACCACCATTCTCCTTTAGCCTGGAAACGAACTTGTTTCCAAGTAGTTCAATATTGTCTGAGAATTGAAGTGCTTCATACATTGCATGACATCGAAGTCTCTGAATTGGATCTGGAATGCCATTGTTAGCAAGACGTGAATCAGTGTGCGTAAATTGTATCACTTTATGCCACTTTAACATCTTCAACATCTCTCCTTTATAATAACTGGGCTGCACATAAATCCAAATTTTATATTTTGTACGTAGATAGAATTCAAGATTATACTATACTGTGTACGTGCATATATGTATAATGTTAGACATGCCTTGGACCAAGAAACTGGAGCCTTGATGAGGGGTTTGACACGTGCCACATTTGGTGGAAGAGACTCCAATACTTGTATATCATCCTCCAGAGCATTCATGAAGTGCTTCCAGTCAAAAATATCTTTAAAATCACTGAGAAAACTCAATATTCAATATATAAGTTCTTTTATTTTAATTTGTGTGTTGAGGCAGGCAGAATGTATACAGTGTTGGCGGCGCACCTAGGATCTGTCCAGAATGACTTGTGATCTAATGAAGGTAGAACCAAAGCAGCATTCATCAATTGTGCAATGGCCACCATATCACTTATCTGCAGGTGTGGATGTAAATACAGTTTAAGCTCTTCGTGCATTGCATAGAATGGTATGGTGATGCATAAATCATTACCCCAGTTTTCATTTGATTTAGTCCACCATTAGCACGAACTAGAATATAACCGTTTGGGGCAGGTTTTCTTCCTGAGAGAGTCAAACTGATTACAACATTATACAGTAACTAATAAGATGAAACAAGATGAAGCTGACATCTCCATTCCATACTTGTGCTGTTACTTCGTCGATCGACGCACTTGTAGTAGTTATTTCTTGTAGGATTCCTCCATACTTTGGGAGTCTGAAGATTAACAAAAACAAGTATTAGTTACAAAAATACGTGCACAAAGAAGCCAGTAGCTTAGTCAAATTAATAATTCTATCGTGTGTGATTTTTACAGGGTCATGGTTCAAAACATTAATCAAGTTAATTAGCTTTGATATATATAAATTGAGCATATTATTCACAAAAAGCATGAAAAAAAAAAGTTCCAATTTTCACCAATGGCTGCTATTCTAACTTTCAACTCCATCTTATTAAACTATATTTATTACATGAATAAATTTGTTTTAATTACAATAATCTTGTAAATATAATTAATTCAGTCTGCATGGCTAGTATTTTTACCCGACGTTGAAGTGCTAAATTCATAATGGTTATTCCATTGCATTTACCATTAAGATTACAAACATTTTAATGCAAAAACGTCGTCAAATTATGGAAAAAAAACAGTGCGTATTTTGCTAACTGAAGAAGTTAACATCTGCATTTATAACCTGTATAGCTTGTTGATTATCCTTATCGTAGTCCCCCTCATATTCGATTGAAGTTTGCAATAGAACGCTCGATGCCACCAAAGGATTTGAACGTCGATGCAAAAAATCATTGGGAATCATATTACCGGTGACTCTAAGAAAGCTAGTCATTAAAATGGCCTTCACAAAAATGGTTGAAACTGCCATCAATATCAAAGCTCCTAAAATCCAGCCGCTGAGGTTGCGTCCCGGCCTAAAACATCTCAGCAGGGATTTAATTCTTCTCCTGATGCAGCCTCCCAACGAAGACTTCTCGTGGTGGTGGTGGTGGTGGTTTTGTGGAAGAATTTTAGTAATATCATTGATGAATGTCAATGTAACATCTTCTTCTGCAGATTCTATGGCATCAACTGCCCTTCTTCTGGTTTTGGATTGGCATATATCACCCGGAATCATTTTCATTATACAATATATGTAGACAAGTATATATATATCATATTGGATTCAAGGGTGCTTTTCTTTCTTTTCTTGAACAACATATATGGGAAAGAGAGATCGGAGAGGGAGAGGTTTACTAACTAACGCTCATTTCGTGCCGTTCCATGATTCTCATGTCATGCCATAGCCCACTTCATTTTTGGTTGGTTTTTTTCCGGGTAATGGCTCCGTAATATAAGCTCAAACAACAATTAACTACCTCTCTCTCAACGTTTACACATTAATTTGTAATAAATAAGCAGCATAGTGGACACTAATTGACCAAGGAAACATTGGTTATACTACCAGAGTAATAGTTTTATATGCAACACCAAGCAAATTAAACACTTGGAAGGATCGATGTGCATATTCACCTTTTTCGGGATAATTACACTCATACGTCGACTTGGCCCTTGTTTATTTCTCCACCACAATTAAGGTTATGTATCGGCTGGTTCCTTTCGAGTTTCTTGGAAACGGAACTCGATCGATTACCGTCGGGAATTATGAAAATTGAACGCTGGTTATGATTAATGATTTAAGCCGAAGACTCGTACACCTTATTTGTTAATCTGATCAAATGTCTTTTATTAATTTATGTGACCTTCATATCTTTATTTCTGCCTCAGTTTCGAAGTAATTTTTCACCAAGTTTTGGAAGAGTTGGTGGCGGCTAGAGGACTCCATTTGCCCCAGTAACAAAGTCATTGGTGATTGTAGGATCTATTTATAAGAGTTGAATGTTATACTAGCCGTTATGTTTTGGTAATCTTTGTCTACCTTCAACGGTTTGTGCATTTCAATAGAAATAGAGGGACTAGTGTTTACTATTTTTGCCATTATGTTCAAATCATTAATGAAGCTACTATTTGCATTTCTCATTAGTGGCTATCCTTGTGTTACTCCATACCTCTACATGGTATTAAATGGTCACACAAGGACACAAGAGAAAGACAAGTGCAAGTATACGACAATGCCATTGCATAACAAGACCATAAAAGATTTCGCCATATTCGCTTTGCACGATAGAAATATTTTATTATCAAGTCACCTTGAAGTCCCATTCGAAGGAAGGACGAACCTGTTATATGGAAGCCGCTATTTTCATTCACCATTCTTATATATTTAATTATTTATTTATTTTAACAATATATATATTACGTTTTAAACTGCTACAAATTTATTTAAATAGACTAGAATAAAATCAATTAAAATCTAGCTCTCTAATTTCATCTACTAATATATATCTCTTGTCACCTATCCACAAATTAAATCTATTGAGGTCAACTAAATATGGATGGTAAAGCAAACAACTTTTGTATGCATTTGTGTTAGGGAACTGTTGAGCCATAGATACTAAAAAAATTATTTATTTATATACAAAGTAGTACTTTTTAGTTAATTTGATTAATGCTAAATTAGACTATTAGACATACAGTAAAATTTCTATAAAATAATAATGTTGGAATCGAGAAAAGATATTATTTTAGAGGGGTTAATAATTTAGAGCTTGTTCGGTAGAGATTAAAATCAGATTAAAATTGAAAAACTAGTCGTTATTGTTGACTTTTATTAAACGAGTGAGACCCAATAACGGCTATATTTTCAATTTTAATTGAATTTTAAGTCATACCAAACATGCTCTTAATCGATAAATGAATAGTTTATTAATTTATCGATAAATAAATATTTATTAATAGATAGAGTATTCTATATTTTTATAACTTGCATTATATTTTACCATAATACATGTAGAAAATTAAAAAAAAACAAAAAAAAGGTGAATTTGGTGAAATTCAAAAGTTAATCTGTAAGCACACAAAAATGCTCACACATACATATATTAAAGACGATGCATTAATTCAAAATTTAATATTTTGAAAGATTAATCGTTCAAAGAAAAAAAAAATAAAAAAGCAAGACTTTAGATACATACATTAAAGAGAAAACATTAATGTACATACATACATTAGGAATAAAGTTGAGTTTGATCTGGGTGAAAGAAAACACAAAAAACTTTAGATGCATATATATATATATACTAGGTGCAAGCAACGTGCAATGCACGTTTGCCTAGTTTATATTTAATAGTTTTGTTTAAGAATTAATTTGTTATTAATAAAGATGTAATTTTTTGATTAATTAAATAATTGATGATGTAATGTTTAT
>CAIGRT010040797.1:0-11597 GCA_903798405.1 Fraxinus platypoda | reverse complement strand
TTAACATATCATTTAAAGCCACATAAATTGTGTTTTCATCCCCACTGAAGATGAATAAAATTACTCTATTCTGTTAGATGCCTTTATCAATTAAAGTTCCAAGAAATATTATGTTGTCACAAGTCCTATGGTTCACGTACCTTTTTTTCTCTTGTTGAAATGTCGTCTTTTCATAATTTCTTGTTTTCGTATTGGAGCCTACTCGATATTATTTTCATTTTACGGGTTAAATACACAGGGTCCACCCAACTTTAAACTTTGTGTCCACATGGCCACTTAACTTTATTTTGTTTCACCATGACCACTCAACTTTATATTTAGTGTCACCATGGTCACCAAATTTGATTTTATTTCACCATAGCCATTGAATTTCATATAACGTTTCACTATGATCACTCAATTTCATATAACATTTTACCATGACCACTCAACTTATTTTTACTATTTTCATTAATTTTAGAAGAGATAAAATGGTAAATTTGCATTATATATACGGAATAAATTTTAAAAAATTAAAATAAAATAAAAACTTATTTAGGCCCTATTTGGTACATATTAAAATCAAATTTTAATTTAAATCAAAATCAAACAATCAATATTAACCACATCTTTCATGTGTCACACAACTTTTCAACCACATTTCAAAAACCTCTATCACAAATCTACTAAAAATTCAATTTTAATCCCCACTGAATACTGTCTTAAAAAAGTTAATTAAAACAATAAAATAAAATAAAAACTTAATTTTAAAAAAAAGTAATGTTATTCATCCCCAGTGGGGATGAAAACACATTCTAGGTGTCTTTAAATGATAGGTTAAATGAAATGTGAAATTAAATGACTTATTTAATTTCACATATCAACGCCATCTAAACTATGTTTTCATTCCCAGTGGGGATGGACATCATTACTAAAAAAAAATTCTTAGAAAAATAAATTAAAATTTATTTAAAAAACGTTTTTACAATTAAATAAACAATTAAAATAAATTTTATTTTAAATTTTATTTTGTATATATAATGCAAATTTACCATTTTATCCCTTCTAAAATTAATGAAAATGGTAAAAAGAAGTTGAGTGACCATGGTGAAATGTTATATGAAATTGGGTGGTCATAGTGAAACATTATATGAAATTGGATGGCCATGGTGAAATAAAATCAAATTAGGTGGCCATGACGACACTAAATATAAAGTTGAGTGGCCATGGTGAAACAAAATAAAGTTAAGTGGCCATGTAGACACAAAGTTTAAAGTTGGGTGGCCACCAATGTATTTAACCCTCATTTTACCCTATCTGCAGAAGTGGATTACGATTAAAAAAAAAAAAAAGTTAAAATCCTCTTTGTTGTTTTATATAATTCTGTTGAATGTAATATGGCCGAGCTACTTATATTTTCTTTTTTACTAATCTAATAATTTTCCATGATAATATCAAGAAAGAAAACAATAATTCCACTACAAGTTCGATTAATTAAATGCGAGTGTTTGTACATGCACTGTACACACTTTGGATGTTTAACTTTTCGAGTTGTTCTCATGTACAGGGGAACCCCCACCGACAACTCATATAGGGGGATGGGTAATTTTTTTAATTTTTTATTGAGGTGGGATCCACCTCTATGTTAGTTGTCGATGGGGGTTTTGTGAACCGCCACCCTATACATGTAGAACAACTTTTCATAGTTTAAGTTGTTTAATTCTCATTATTTTTAAAATACAGTTTTATCTTTTTTCTTTTCAATCACATATTTTTCAATAAAATAATATTATATTCAAATTCAAAACTTTTCCTTATTATTTAACCGAGATAATTTAATGAATGGTCATTGAACTTTGTTACTGGTTACTACTTGCTTGCCGATCATTAAAAAATTATCCGTTGCTCACTAAAATTTGTTTTTAAGTTACTACTTGTTCATCGAAATTTAAAATGTTACTCATTGCTCACTTAAATTGGAACAAAGTTACTCGTTGCTCACTAAACTTTGCAATATGTAACACCGATGAAAAATGATATAGGTGATTAATAGGTAACTTTGTTTAAATTTGGCTGAGCAACGAGGAACTTTTTAAATTTTGTTTAATAATCATCCATCTATGGTCAAATCGATGATAAAAAAAGACCCTGAAGTTGCAAATATAGCAAATAATGCAATGGAAACTCCACTTTTTCTTGCGGTTGCTAGCACTCTAGTTGATAAGAACTTGTTTACATGCATGGATTACATAATGAAATATTGCCGTTCGCCGGCTTACAGTGGACCAGAAGGAAGAACTGCTCTACATGCTGTGGCTTTATATAATAGGAAAGGTAAGTTTTTAATTTTATAGTAGTAACACTTTGTTCTTTAAGAAGAATGTGCTGTTGCAACTTAATATAGGCTGAAGGGAGTTGGACTACGTCATGTGGCCTTGCTAATACTGNTTGCAACTTAATATAGGCTGAAGGGAGTTGGACTACGTCATGTGGCCTTGCTAATACTGGAGGTGAATTTTTAGTGTAGTCTTAGTCAATACTCCAATTTCCATAAAAACACGTTTTTTAATTATATTTTTCTTGATTTAGGAGTTATGGAATTTTGATAGTTTCTCCAGGAACTGGATTTTGGTTTTCTTATATTAAACAACCACTTATCATTCTAGTACATGCTTTTTTCTGCATGAGAACTGCTTTATTTTCCTCTAGCTAATGCCTAATGTTCACTCAAAATTGATGAATGCAGGAATCTCAAAAAAGTCGTTGGAAAAACATCCAACTATAATGAAGGAAGTAGATGATTTTGGATGGTGTCCTCTCCATTATGCTGCACTACGTGGATCCAATGAAGTAGCAAAGGAACTATTAGAGGCTGATAGATCAATAGCATACATAGTTGCAGAAAAAGATAACGATAAGACAGCTCTTCATATAGCAACTTCTAAGGGAAACGTAAAGATAATGGAAGAGATTTTAGCATGTTGTCCCGATTGTTGGGAGATGGTTACTAGTGATGGTCGAAATATTCTACACCTTTCCGTGGCATTCGAACAACAAGAAGCATTTAATTTTATCATGCAACAATCATGGGTTGGCAACCTCGTTAACCAAAAAGATGTACAAGGAAACACACCCCTCCACGTATATGCTGCAACTTCCAACTTCGAAGGCTTTGATCTTGTAAACCATCCACAAGCAGATAAGAATGCTGTGAACAAGAAAAATATGATGCCTCTTGATGTGCCACGTTGTTCCGATGATTCAACAAGACAGGTAAAGATTATCTCCCATCAATTCTTTTAAGCATGTCTTAATGGAAAATAAGGATACCAGAAGTGAAGTTTCCGTGTCTAACAAAAGTGTAAATTTTTTTTTTTTTTTTCTAGTTTGTCTTTTTGTGTCTGATTCAACTCCTTTGTTTGACACAATGCAGTCTTCGGCAGAGCGCGACTTAAAGAATAAAGGTGCTCGTTCGGATGCCTGGAATCGTCAAATGTCTGATAAATCGCTGAAGAAGAAATGTGTTCGTGAAGAGATAAAAATTCAGCTTGCAAAACGTGTTGGAAAAATAGGCGACACTCATCTTGTAGTGGCTGCTCTCATAACAACAGTTGCATTTGCTGCCGGATTCACCATTCCAGGTGGGTATGACGGAAATGATGGCCCGAATAAAGGCCTGGCAATTTTATCAAGAAAAGCGGCATTTAAAGCGTTCATTATAACAGATACATTAGCTATGGTTTGCTCTGCTTCGGCTGTTTTTATCCACTTCATTGCGGTCTTTAACCCTGCCTATTCGTACCGTGCTCGCATGTATGCTGGTGTTGCTGCAATGCTGGTTGTTGTTGCCATGTGGGCGATGGTAATTGCTTTCATGACCGGTTTGTACACGGTGTTAGAACATTCACTAGGACTTGCGATCACAGAATGTGTCATTTGCAGCTTCTGCTTTCTTGTTTTCTGCTGCTACTTCGTGATAAGTATGCTATGTTCTGAGGATGAGGATGAGGATGAGGATGAGGATGAGGATGATTTGTAAGTTTATGCAACTATTCTATTTTATGCTTAATCTGTTGGACGTTTTTTATATCTTCGTCTTATGCCATATTTAATTGCCAAAAGTATCCTAATCTGATAAAAGTTCTTAATTTTCCATTAAAATCCGCAGGATGATTTCTAAGCCTACTGGCCACATTTTTTAAAATGATGATTATCAATCAATGTTAACTTCCAATAAACTGATAAGTTGAGGCAGACTCTGTAGGGATCTTCACGCTGTTATGAACACAAATGGTTCGTAAAGACAAGTGGAAAAAAGATAGAAATGAATAGAGAAAATTATTAGATCCTTTCAGGAAAACTATTGACCTCCCAAATTGCTGGTTTTCGTGGAGAATTGACGAATGACAAGAAAAAGCGTGACACAATCAATCCCGTGCATTTGCATTCTGTCCTCACAATCATCATTACACAAGGAGGATAGAGATCTATAAGTACAGATTGCCATTTCACATTTCTCAGTATATAGACAAAAACCCAAAATTTTCTTGAGGTAATTCAGTTTCTATTTTGAAAACTAGTCGGTGACTCGTGCGTTGCACGAGTTGTATAGTTATTGTGTTTTTATTAGTTTGAAAATGAAAGTAATAGGAAGAGTAAATAAGCAAAACTTGAAAAAAAAACATATAGTTGTATACCTAAAAGATATAGTCCAATTTATTTTATGCTCATATGCAATTCACTTATAGTAACCTGTATTTTCTTTTTCTAAAGAAAACATCCATTTTCAACAAAAGATCTCAACTTGCATGTAAAAAATCTTCTATCATGTATACCTTAAATTTTACCCACAAATCTCTCGGATTTGTAGGATTACAAAAACTTAAAATATTAGTGAACAGGCAACGTAATGATAAAAGGCATTTGTTAACAAATAAAATCAAGAAATTACCCTGTTTGGTTCATAATTCTTCTTATATTCTTCATAATTGCTTCAACATCCGAAAGAACGTCTTGTTCCTCCACGGTGAATAAATCCATGCGCTGCCTCGTCACACAGGTTCCCATGCAAGCATGAAAGGGGAAAGTAGTCAAAACTGGTGTCACCATATGCAACTTTAACAGTGCACAGTAGCATCTCATAAAAAGAAAATTGTGCATTCAATAAAATAGACATGCTGTGGGGGGTGATAACTCAAAAGAAATTTCGAACCTTAATTCAAATAAAATTTCAAGAGGAGGAAATCCAAAGATATATATGGGTAGATACATCTGAACAACACGACTTCTAATATCCAATTACCTTTAGGAGTACATTTCGACTTTGTTGGAAAATCAAAATCATCATCTTTCCTCAAGTTAAATGCAATGTTTGAGTTGAATATACTATTGAATATCTACATTGCTTCTCCATATGGTGTTGTAACATGAATACTTAAAGCAAGCATCTAAAATAAAAAGGAAACAAATGGGTAAATGCAAACATGATAACCACGAAATAAAAATATAACATTCCAAACAAGGAAACAAGGTCACAAATAACAACAATAGCATCTAAAGGGCCTACAGAAATGATAATAATAGATTTTACATATGCCTTCAATTACAGAAAAACAGGTCTGGGAATATATGTTGATTAAATAAAAAAGATAAAGAGTCCACTATCCATTACAAAGTTACACGTTCTTACAGTTGATTTATTACTAAAAACAAAATTTATGTGCACTTGTATTTGTTTTACTCCAACTCTTTATAAACTCCTATTCTCTTCATCTGATTAAAACACTTTCTAAGCAAAATAAGCAATCATATCCATCATATAAATAGTGCTCTAACTCACTTATAATTAAAAACCTTAGAAAAAGATTTAAGTTAAAAACAGAATCAATAAATTGCAAATGAAAGGAAAAGACCTTGAACATCACCCATCTCCGTTTCAACCTCAGCCTGCATTTCGCGAAGTGCAGGAGCTTCCCCTAACACACACACACACACACACACAATATATATATAAAGAAATCACGAATATAAGTAATCGAACCTTTCTATTGATGAAAGCGAACTGTGAAGAACATCCTCGGCAATGTGAGGCATCGATCACCCAATTATTCCCCTGCAGCGATGGTTTTGAGGGTAACCCAGTTTTCTCTAGCATTGTCTTTCCAGTATTTCAATTAAAATCAGATAAATCAAACAACTCGGAATAACAAGAGGAAATTATAACGACGCGCGAAGGCTGTGCTCCGCGTGTGGAGGCATCTGGCTAACAAATAAATTAACAAAAAAATTATCAACAAAAAAATAACGGCATCCAGAGATCTGGTTAACAAATAATGAACAAAAAAATTCTTACAAATCAATTTTCTTCTTCTTTCTGGTTCCGATCTGGCTAGCAAGATCTCCTAGCACCGCCTTTACCAATTTACCCAAAAAAGGTCAGAATTATTGGGCAACAATATCATTACAGATCAACTCCTATGAGAAATTGCCTTATATTCTTCCTTAACATGCGTGACTCATAATTGTGGGTAAATGATAAGGGCTGTGATTATTCTTGACGTGTGGCGGATGTTATGTCTACAATTAAAGCTGATTACATTGCATTTTGTTTCTTTCCTTTTACTGCTGTATATTCCTGTATATATATAGCCTTGTATCTCATTGGAATAATAAGAAGAGATTATTGTTCTTCCTCAATACCTCTTTTATTATTATGGTATCAGAGCATAGGAATTAGTCTTGTCAAGTTCCTAAATCAATACCAATGGCATCACCTGCTGACAATTCATCAAGAGAGAGCACTAATGGTCAAATTGTTGATCCTTTTTCCAATCCTCTCATGCTACAAGTCTCAGATAATCCCACTGCTATTCTTGTATCTCCTCCACTAAATGGAGATAATTTTAATACTTGGTCCAGGACTATGCGCATGGCTCTGCGAGCAAAAAATAAACTTGGCTTTGTTGATGGATCAATTCCTATACCGGACAGCGATTCATCGACTTACGAACAATGGGTCTGAGTAAACGACATGGTCATTTCTTGGTTGATTCATTCAATTGGGGAACAACTTCATGCCAGCATCATCTATGCCGATACAGCAGAAGAGATTTGGAAGGAGCTCCAAGAACGGTTCTCGCAACCCAACAGTACTAAGATCTATGAGGTAAAAAAATCAATTTCAGATTGTACACAAAAAGATCTTTCTGTCACTGCATATTATACAAAATTGAAGATTTTGTGGGATGAATTGGCTTCATATACTTCTATACCAAGTTGTTCATGTGGAGCAGCGAAAATCATAGCTAATATGCTTCAACAAGATAAGGCAATGCAGTTTCTACTAGGACTCCATGAAAGTTATGGAGCCTTTCGTAGTCAAATTTTGTTGACAGAGCCACTCCCTTCTGTCAACAAAATCTACTCTTTACTCTTACAAGAAGAGAAACAATGAGGTCTTGCATTGATCACTCACAATATTCATGAAGGTTCAACCTTAGTAGCAGGACAACAAAACAACCAGCAAAGGAATAAATGGGAAAATAATCAAGCATCATGGCAAGGACAAAAGAATCGCCAACGGCCTCGATGCGATCATTGCGGCAAGGAGGGTCACTCTATAAACAAGTGCTATAAGATTCATGGATATCCACCACGCTCCAACAACGCATCAGAGTCTTCCCAATCTCTTTCACGCTCCAACAATTTGTCAGATTCTTCCCAATCTTTTCCACGATCAAACAAATCGTCAGAATCTTCCAAATCTCGGCCTCGTGGACTTGTTGCTTTGGACCAGCAATTCAATCCAACAACTACCCCTACAAATGAGCATGCCTCTTCACCAATAACACAAGAACAGTATGATCAGATCTTGGCCATTTTACAACAAGGTAGAATTGATCATAACACAAATTTTGCAGGTACTGCACTGAACTCATTCAATGATGATATATAGGTTATAGATAGTGGTGCTACAAACCATATGTGTTCTTCAACAACAACGCATATTTAATCAACAAAATGCCTTCCCCAGTTCTAAATGGAAAAACACCACACGAAATGCTTTTTGGAACACCACCAATCTATTCTCACCTTAAGGTATTTGGGTGTCTATGTTATGGTCATAATCTTTCTCCTCATAAACATAAATTTGATGCTCGTTCCAAACTAGGTATTTTTGTAGGATATCCATTTGGGCAAAAAGGTTACAAAATTTATGATCTTGAGTCTCGTACCATGTACACTTCGAGGGACGTTTTGTTCTATGAACATTTATTTCCTTATAAAGACTCTCGTTTAGAAAAGTCAAATAACCTCGTGGTACCGTTACCCATTTCAGATCATCATAATATTACTTCCTTTTTGGATTCAGCTAATCCAGATTCTTCTCATAATCAGATGCCAAACTTGGATTCTTCTCCCATCAGAACCATGGACCCAGATAACTCTCATTCCAATGTCATTCCAAACAATCGACCAACTCGTTCGCGGCAAGCACCAGCATATTTAAATGACTACATATGCAATACAGTCACTTCAGCAGATTACCCACATCAATTGTCTCCTCGTGGGAAAGGTACTCCTTATCCTTTGTCTCATGTTATTTCCTACACTCGTTTATCAAACAAACACAAAGCTTTCCTCACCTCTCTTGACTCAAAGATAGAACCTAATTCTTTTTCACAAGCTGTCAAAAATTTAGAGTGGAGAAAAGCTATGGCTACAGAAATTGATGCTCTTGAAAGGAATAACACATGGACAATTACCACTCTTCCGCATGGTAAGCAACCGATTGGTTGTAAATGGGTCTACAAGATCAAGTATCGTTCCGATGGTACAATTGAAAGATATAAGGCTCGTTTAGTTGCAAAAGGCTATACACAATTGGAGGGGATTGATTACGGTGAAACTTTTGCACCGGTAGCCAAAATGGTTACTGTTCAATGCTTACTTGCTATTGCCGCCATAAAAGGATGGTCGCTGCACCAATTTGACGTGAATAATGCATTTCTTCATGGAGATTTACATGAAGAAGTTTACATGGAGATACCTCCTGGCTATCAAAAGGAGGGGAGAAAGAAAAGTATGTGTGTCGTCTCAATAAATCGCTTTACGGTCTCAAACAAGCAAGTCGTAACTGGTTTTCTAAATTAAGAGAATCCTTGTTGTCTATGGAGTTTGTTCAATCAAAGGCAGAGTACACACTTTTCTTTAAGAACATCCCTAATGGCTCCATTTTTGTCTTGATATACGTTGATGACATCCTTGTGGCAGGTGATAATTTGAAGGGAATACAATCATTAAAGAAAATGCTGAATGATAAATTTAGCATTAAGGATCTTGGCTCTCCTAAATACTTTCTTGGAATAGAAATTGCTCAATCTTCGAAAGGTATTTTTCTTTGCCAGAGAAAATATGGACTTGATATTCTACATGACATGGGAATGCTTGAGTGTCGTTCTGCTCAAACACCAATGAAGCAGAACCTGAAATTTGGCATTAATGATGGAGATCTTTTGCCTGAACCCGCCATTTATCGTCATCTTATCGGCCGCTTGATTTATCTTACCATTACCAGACCTGATCTTGTGTTTGCAGTGAATATTCTTAGCCAATTTATGCAGGCGCCTCAAAAATCACATCTTGATGCCGCTTTGAGAATTTTGCGTTACTTGAAAGGTACTCCTGGTAAAGGTATATTATTAGCTTCATCAAGTTCTTTATGCTTAAATGCTTATGCCAATTCGGATTGGGCCGGTTGTCCCATTACTCGACGATCTACGAGTGGATATTGTATTTTTCTTGGGAATAGTCCCATCTCATGGAGGACAAAAAAGCAAAATGTCGTTTCTAGATCCTCAGCCGAAGCGGAATATCGAGCAATGGCTCAAGTTACGTGTGAATTGCAATGGCTACAATATCTCTTGGCTGACTTTGGTGTTACTTTGTCTCATTCTCCAACCTTATATTGTGACAATCAAGCTGCACTTCACATAGCTGCCAATCCGGTTTTTCATGAACGATCCAAGCATATAGAGTTGGACTGCCACTTCATCCGTGAGAAAATACAGCAAGGTTTGCTCAAGACAGCTTATGTTCATACAAAGAAGCAACTAGCAGACCTTTTTACAAAGCCCCTTGCCAGTACGCAATTTCTTGACCTTCTTGGCAAGTTGGGCATGATTGACATACATGCTCCAACTTGAGGGGGAGTATTGGGCAACAATATCATTACAGATCAACTCCTATGAAGAAATTGCCTTATATTCTTCCTTAACATGCGTGACTCATAATTGTGGGTAAATGATAAGGGCTGTGATTATTCTTGATTTGTGGCGGATGTTATGTCTACAATTAAAGCTGATTACATTGCATTTTGTTTCTTTCCTTGTACTGCTGTATATTCCTGTATATATATAGCCTTGTATCTCATTGGAATAATAAGAAGAGATTATTGTTCTTCCTCAATACCTCTTTTATTATTAAGAATCTTTGGGATGGTCAGCAACGAATTTTTTTTTGCCAAAATGAAAGAAGCATATGGGAGAGGAGAACGAAATAGAAAAGAGGGAAGAAGAAAGGATGGGCGGTTGCATGGTGGAAAGGGCAATGGAGGAGTAAAGAAGAGTGGCCGGTAGAGTAGAAAAATGGAGAAAGAGTACAGACGGTGTCGTGTGTCAGATTCAAAAGTGTGTGTTTCATTTGTAGAGAGGAAGGGGAAAAAAATTAAAAATTAAATGACTCTTACGGCTGTTTGTTTTTTTTTTTCTTCTTAATTTGCTGGCCAAAAATTCTACTAATTTAGGAGTACAAGTCAGTATACAATTAAGTGACTCCTCATTCATCTTTTTATTATAGGTAGGAAATAACCATTTTATTATAGGTAGGATTTGTAAACAAAAATAATAGGAGGATCTAAAAATAATAATTCTTCAGCTGAAACATAAAAAGTAGAAGAAAATATATATACCCAACTCCACAAGCGAAAGGGAAAAATGAATCCAAATTTGAAACAACAAGCAGTTGTTATAATTTAATTGATGATAAGTTGAGGAAATCTTTATAGGTAGGATTTATTATAGGTAGGATAAATTGTATGAAATCTTTAATATACCGATAGATTGGAAATTGGATGATGGTAGCAGAAAACCATTGATTCGGAGAAAGAATATATTCAAGAGAAATTTGCACAAATTAATAAATTCCACGTATAATTGTAAATGGATATATAAATATAAATCTTTAAAAAAAAAAAAGAAAAAAATGTGGAAGTATCAGGGTGCGGAGACAGTAGCCCATGCGGAGGCTGATGGCTCCGCGTGCGGAGACTTGGAAAAAAAGGCCTCCGCTAATGTCTCCGCACGCGGAGGCTAAGCTTAGAAAAAAATTAATTCTTTTGCTACTGTGCATTGTGTGACGTGCATGAAAGAAAACAATTTCTTGTGCCAGAGCAATAATTATTCCATTTGACCCTTGCATTACTAACTATCGGTTTTACCCTCAACTCAATTTGCAAATCTGCACAACAACCTAGGACTGTAAGCAAAAATCGCCTAATCGAAAAATCGAATCGAAATCGCAATTTCGAAATCGACGATTTGGTGCCACGTGGACCCGTC